>CAJHQQ010001114.1:0-115895 GCA_905132885.1 Moricandia moricandioides
CACTTTCAACTCATGTGATTCCAACTTATCATGTATTAACAAATGACAAGTTGTTCAAGATTCTAATCCCACCAGGATGAATAAAGATATAAGAATCTTGATTTGGAAACATAAAAAAGTGGAGAATCACCTCGTAGTTGAATAAATCTCATAGGTGTTATGATGAAGAAGTTATACCACTTTCAACGTGCTTCCAGCTTACCCAGTTTGAACAAGTGGCAAGTTCTTCAGGATCCTAATAAAGCCAGGATGAATCAAGATGTAAATAATATTTATTTGGAAACATAAATAAGTGGAGAATCACCATAATGTTGAATAAATCAATTAGGAATTATGATGAAGAAGTTATCTCACTTTCAACGCATGTGATTTCAACTTACCCTTTTGGACAAATGGGAAGTTATTCAAGATTCTAATCAAACCAGGATGAATAAATATGTTAGAATCCTTATGTGGAAAAATAAATTAGTGTAGAATCACAACAAATTTGAATAAATCTAATAGGAGTTAAGTTGAAGAAGATATCCCACTTTCAACTTATGTTATTGCAACTTACCTTATTTGGACAAATGG
The DNA here is from genome assembly GCA_905132885.1 of Moricandia moricandioides. Lineage (NCBI taxonomy): Eukaryota > Viridiplantae > Streptophyta > Magnoliopsida > Brassicales > Brassicaceae > Moricandia > Moricandia moricandioides. The sequence goes on from CAJHQQ010001114.1 coordinate 574, forward strand.
CAAGTTCTTCAAGATTCTAACCAAAACATGATGAATCAATATGTAGGAAGATTGATTTGGAAACATAATTTAGTGGAAAATCACAAGGAAGTTGAATGAATCTCGTTGGAGTTATTATGAAGAAGTTATCCCACTTTCAATTAATGTGTTTCAAGCTTACCCAATTCAAACAAGTGGCAAGTTCTTCAGGATTATAATCAAAACAGGATGAATCAAGATGTACGAATCTTGATTTGGAAACATAAATCAGTGGAGAATCACGATGAAGTTGAATAAATCTATTAGGAGGTATGATGAAGAAGTTATCCCACTATCAACTCATGTGCTTCCAACTTATCCAGTTTGAACAAATGCAAGTTCTTTAAGATTATAATCAAATCAGGATGAATAAAGATGTAAAAATCTTGATTTGCAAACATAAATAAGTGGAGAATCATCACGAAGTTGCATAAATCTCACTTTCAACGCATGTGATTCCATCTTATGCTTTTAGACAAATTGCAATTTATTCAAGATTCTAATCAAACTAGGATGAATCAAGATGTACGAATATTGATATGGAAACAAAATCAGTAGATAATCACCACCAAATTGAATGAATCTCATAGCGTTATGTTGAAGAAGTTATCGCACTTTCAACTCATGTGTTTCCAACTTACCATTTATGGACAAAAGACATGTTCTTCAAGATTCTAAAAAAAACAAAAAGAATCAAGATATAAGAATCTTGATTTGGAAACATAAATGAGGGGAGAATCACCACGAAGTTGAAAAACCTCATACGAGTTATGATGGAGAAGTTATACCACTTTCTACTCATGTGATTCTCGTTTATCCTTTATGGACAAATGTCAACTTCTTTAAGATTACAATCACACCAGGATAAATCAAGATATAAGAAGGTTGAGTTGGAAAAATAAATAAGTTAGAGAATCACCACGGATTTAAATAAATCTCATAGTAGCTATGATGAAGAAGTTATTCCACTTTGCACTCATGTGATACCAGTTTAACCTGTTTGGACAAATGACAAGTTTTTTAAAATTCTAATCAAACAAAGAAGAATGAAGATGTAAAAAGCATTATTTGAAAACATACTGTAATGCCCAGACCGCCCACGGCTAATGGGTGCCCATGCCCACTCTCTCGGCCATTATGCCCCATCCCGTTCCAACGGATGGTGCGTAAATTTTTCTAAGGCTCAAAAGTCTTGTTTACTGACCCTTCAATCACCACATGACCTTTTCTCGTAATTTGGCCTCACACATACGGTATCAAAAATCACTTCCTGATTGGTCACCCATTCTTTCACTACTCCAGCCCAAGCACTTTTAACCCAGGAGTTCTAAACGGATGTGTGATGAAAACGGTAAATCAACTTTGACGACATAGCTAGCCAAATAAATTATCTTAAGTCTTTTTACATATCACTACTCAGTAAGTTACAATTCACCCCCTCTCAAAGAACGCAACGCCCTCGTTGCGACCTACGATAGGTCTCAAGACTCCTCTCGGGTAGAACTGAGATGGCTAACCTGCTCTGATACCACTTCTAACGCCTCGACCGCCCACGGATAATCGGTGCCCAAGCCCATTCTCTCAGCTTGTAGGCCCCATCCCATTCCAACCGACGGTGCGTAAATTTTTCTAAGGCTCAGAAGTTAGATTTACTGACCCTGCAATCCCCATATGAAATTTTCCCATGCTTTGGTCTCACTCACACGGTATCGCAAATCACATCCCATAGCTCACCCATCATTTCACTACTTTAGCCCAAGCACGCCTAACCATGAAGTTCAAAACATATGTGTGACGGAAAATGTAAGTCAACTTTGATGACATAGGTAGACAAATCAATTCTCATAAATCTTTCTACATATCACAACTCGGGATGTTACACATGCATCAGTGGAGAATAACCACGAAGTTGAAAAAAATCTCATATGAGTTATGATGAAGAAGTTATCCCACAATCAACTCATGTGATTCCAACTTACAATGTTTGGACAAATATCAAGTTCTTCAAGATTTTAATCAAACCAGGATGAATCAAGATGTAAAAAACTTGATTTGGAAACATAAATCAGTGGAAAATCACCAGGAAATTGAATAAAACTCATAGGAGTTATGATGGAGAAGTTATCTCACTTTCACGTCATGTGATTTGAGCTTATCATGTATGGAAAAATGGCAAGTTCTTCAAGATTCTAATCAAACATGGATGAATTAAGATGTAAGCAACTTCATGTGGAAACATAATTCAGTGGAGATTCACGATGAAGTTAAATAAACATCGTAGGAGGTATGATGAAGAAGTTATACCACTTTCAACTCACGTGCTTCCAGCTTACCCAGTTTGAACAAGTGGAAAGTTCTTCAGGATCCTAATAAAGCCAGGATGAATCAAGATGTAAATAATATTTATTTGGAAACATAAATAAGTGGAGAATCACCATAATGTTGAATAAATCTGTTAGGGATTATGATGAAGAAGTTATCTCACTTTTAACGCATGTGATTTCAACTTACCCTTTTGGACAAATAGGAAGTTATTCACGATTCTAATCAAACCAGGATAAATAAATATGTTAGAATCCTTATGTGGAAAAATAAATTAGTGTAGAATCACAACAAATTTTAATAAATCTAATAGGAGTTAAGTTGAAGAAGATATCCCACTTTCAACTTATGTTATTCCAACTTACCTTATTTGGAAAAATGGCAAGTTGTTCAAGATTCTAACCATATCATGATGAATCAATGTGTAAGAAGATTGATTGGGAAACATAATTTAGTGGAAAATCACAAGGAAGTTGCATAAATCTCATTGGAGTTATTATGAAGAAGTTATCCCACTTTCAACTAATGTGTTTCAAGCTTACCCAATTCAAACAAGTGCAAGTTCTTCAGGATTATAATCAAACCAGGTTGAATCAAGATGTATGAATCTTGATTTCAAAACATAAATCAGTGGAGAATCACGATGAAGTTGAATAAATCAATTAGGAGGTATGACGAAGAAGTTATCCCACTTTCAACTCATGTACTTCCAACTTATCCAGTTTGAACAAATGCAAATTCTTTAAGATTATAATCAAATAAGGATGAATAAAGATGTAAAAATCTTGATTTGCAAACATATAAATGGAGAATCATCACGAAGTTGCATAAATCTCACTTTCAACGCATGTGATTCGAGCTTATGCTTTTAGACAAATTGCAATATATTCAAGATTCTAATCAAACTAGGATGAATCAAGATGTACGAATATTGATATGTAAACAAAATCAGTAGATAATCACCACCAAATTGAATGAATCTCATAGCATTATGTTGAAGAAGTTATCGCACTTTCAACTCATGTGTTTCCAACATACCATTTATGGACAAAAGACATGTTCTTCAAGATTCTAAAAAAAACAAAATGAATCAAGATATAAGAATCTTGATTTGGAAACATAAATGAGTGGAGAATCGCCACTAAGTTGAAAAACCTCATACGAGTTATGATGGAGAAGTTATACCACTTTCTACTCATGTGATTCTCGTTTATCTTTTGTGGACAAATGTCAAGTTCTTTAAGATTACATTCACACCAGGATAAATCAAGATATAAGAAGGTTGAGTAGGAAACATAAATAAGTTGAGAATCACCACAGATTTAAATAAATCTCATAGTAGCTATGATGAAGAAGTTATTCCACTTTGCACTCACGTGATACCAGTTTAACCTGTTTGGACAAATGACAAGTTTTTTAAGATTGTAATCAAACAAAGAAGAATGAAGATGTAAGAAGCATTATTTGAAACCATACTGTAATGCCCCGACCGCCCACGGCTAATTGGTGCCCACGCCCACTCTCTCGGCCATTAGGCCCCATCCCATTCCAACGGATGGTGCGTAAATTTTTCTAAGGCTCAAAAGACTTGTTTACTGACCCTTGAATCACCACATGACCTTTTCTCGTAATTTGGCCTCACTCATACGGTATCGAAAATCATTTCCTGATTGGTCACCCATTCTTTCACTACCCCAGCCCAAGCACATTTAACCCAGGAGTTCTAAACGGATGTATGATGAAAACGGTAAATCAACTTTGACGACATAGCTAGCCAAATAAATTATCTTTAGCCTTTTTACATATCACTACTCGGTAAGTTACAATTCACCCCCTCTCAAAGAACGCAACGCCCTCGTTGCGCCCTACGATAGGTCTCAAGACTCCTCTCGGGCTAGAACCGAGATGGCTAACCTACTCTGATACCACTTGTAACGCCTCGACCGCACATGGCTAATCGGTGCCCAAGCCGATTCTCTCAGCTTGTTGGCCCCATCCCATTCCAACTGACGGTGCATAAATTTTTCTAAGGCTCAGAAGTTAGATTTACTGAGCCTGCAATCTCCATATGACATTTTCCCATGCTTTGGTCTCACTCACACGGTTTCACAAATCACCTCCCATAGCTCACCCATCATTTCACTACTTTAGCCCAAGCACGCCTAACCATGATGTTCAAAACATGTGTGACGGAAAAGGTAAGTCAACTTTGATGACATAGGTAGACAAATCAATTCTCATAAACCTTTCTACATATCACAACTCGGGATGTTACACATTCATCAGTGGAGAATAACCACGAAGTTGAAAAAAATCTCATACGAGTTATGATGAAGAAGTTATCCCACAATCAACTCATGTGATTCCAACTTACAATGTTTGGACAAATAGCAAGTTCTTCAAGATTTTAATCAAGCCAGTATGAATCAAGATGTAAGCAACTTGATTTGGAAACATAAATCAGTGGAAAATCACCAGGAAATTGAATAAAACTCATAGGAGTTATGATGGAGAAGTTATCCCACTTTCACGTCATGTGATTTGAGCTTATCATGTATGGACAAATGGCAAGTTCTTCAAGATTCTAATCAAACATGGATGAATTAAGATGTAAGCAACTTCATGTGGAAACATAATTCCGTGGAGAATCACGATGAAGTTAAATAAATATCGTAGGAGGTATGATGAAGAAGTTATACCACTTTCAACTCACGTGCTTCCAGCTTACCCAGTTTGAACAAGTGGCAAGTTCTCCAGGATCCTAATAAAGCCATGATGAATCAAGATGTAAATAATATTTATTTGGAAACATAAATAAGTGGAGAATCACCATAATGTTGAATAAATCTGTTAGGGATTATGATGAAGAAGTTATCTCACTTTTAACGCATGTGATTTCAACTTACCCTTTTGGAAAAATGGGAAGTTATTCACGATTCCAATCAAAACAGGATGAATAAATATGTTAGAATCCTTATGTGGAAAAATAAATTAGTGTAGAATCACAACAAATTTGAATAAATCTAATAGGAGTTAAGTTGAAGAAGATATCCCACTTTCAACTTATGTTATTCCAACTTACCTTATTTGGAAAAATGGCAAGTTCTTCAAGATTCTAACAAAAACATGATGAATCAATGTGTAAGAAGATTGATTGGGAAACATAATTTAGTGGAAAATCACAAGGAAGTTGAATAAATCTTATTGGAGTTATTATGAAGAAGTTATCACACTTTCAACTAATGTGTTTCAAGCTTACCCAATTCGAACAAGTGGCAAGTTCTTCAGGATTATAAACAAACCAGGATGAATAGAGATGTAAGAATCTTGATTTGGAAACATAAATCAGTGGAGAATCACGATGAAGTTGAATATATCTATTAGGAGGTATGATGAAGAAGTTATCCCACTTTCAACTCATGTGCTTCCAACTTATCCAGTTTGAACAAATGCAAGTTCTTTAAGATTATAATCAAATTAGGATGAATAAAAATGTAACAATCTTGATTTGCAAACATAAATAAGTGGAGAATCATCACGAAGTTGCATAAATCTCACTTTCAACGCATGTGATTCGAGCTTACTGCTTTTCGACAAATTGCAATTTATTCAAGATTCTAATCAAACTAGGATGAATCAATATGTACGGATACTGATATGGAACCAAAATCAGTAGATAATCACCACCAAATTGAATGAATCTCATAGCGTTATGTTGAAGAAGTTATCGCACTTTCAACTCATGTGTTTCCAACTTACCATTTATGGACAAAAGACATGTTCTTCAAGATTCTAAAAAAAACAAAATGAATCAAGATATAAGAATCTTGATTTAGAAACATAAATGAGTGGAGAATCAAAACGAAGTTGAAAAACCTCATACGAGCTATGATGGAGAAGTTATACCACTTTCTACTCATGTGATTCTCGTTTATTCTTTATGGACAAATGTCAAGTTCTTTAAGATTACAATCACACCAGGATAAATCAAGATATAAGAAGGTTGAGTAGGAAAGATAATTAAGTTGAGAATCACCACGGATTTAAATAAATCTCATAGTAGCTATGATGAAGAAGTTATTCCACTTTGCACTTATGTGATACCAGTTTAACCTGTTTGGACAAATGAGAAGTTTTTTAAGATTCTAATCAAACAAAGAAGAATGAAGATGTAAGAAGCATTATTTGAAAACTCACTGTAATGCCCCGACCGCCCACGGCTAATGGGTGCCCACGCCCACTCTCTCGGCCATTAGGCCCCATCCCATTCCAACGGATGGTGCGTAAATTTTTCTAAGGCTCAAAAGTCTTGTTTACTGACCCTTCAATCACCACATGATCTTTTCTCGTAATTTGGCCTCACTCATACGGTAGCGAAAATCACTTCCTGATTGGTCACCCATTATTTCACTACTCCAGCCCAAGCACTTTTAACCTAGGAGTTCTAAACGGATGTGTGATGAAAACGGTAAATCAACTTTGACGACATAGCTAGCCAAATAAATTATCTTAAGTCTTTTTACATATCACTACTCGGTATGTTACAATTCACCCCCTCTCAAAGAACGCAACGCCCTCGTTGCGCCCTATGATAGGTCTCAAGACACCTCTCAGGTTAGAACCGAGATGGCTAACCTGCTCTGATACCACTTGTAACACCTCGACCGCCCATGACTAATCGGTGCCCAAGCCCATTCTCTCAGCCTGTGGGCCCCATCCAATTCCAACCAATGGTGCGTAAATTTTTCTAAGGCTCAGAAGTTAGATTTACTGACCCTGCAATCCCCATATGACATTTTCCCATGCTTTGATCTCACTAACACGGTATCGCAAATCACCTCCCATAGCTCACCCATTATTTCACTACTTTAGCCCAAGCACGCCTAACCATGAAGTTCAAAACATATGTGTGACAGAGAAGGTAAGTCAACTTTGATGACATAGGTAGACAAATCAATTCTCATAAACCTTTCTACATATCACAACTCGGGATGTTATACATGAATCAGTGGAGAATAACCACGAAGTTGAAAAAAAATCTCATATGAGTTATGATGAAGAAGTTATCCCACGATCAACTCATGTGATTCCAACTTACAATGTTTGGACAAATAGCAAGTTTTTCAAAATTTTAATCAAACCATGATGAATCAAGATGTAAGAAACCTGATTTGGAAAGATAAATCAGTGGAAAATCACCAGGAAATTGAATAAAACTCATAGGAGTTATGATGGAGAAGTTATCCCACTTTCACGTCATGTGATTTGAGCTTATCATGTATGGACAAATGGCAAGTTCTTCAAGATTCTAATCAAACACGTATGAATTAAGATGTAAGCAAATTTGTTTGGAAACATAATTCAGTGGAGAATCACGATGAAGTTAAATAAATATCGTAGGAGGTATGATGAAGAAGTGATCCCACTTTCAACTCATGTGCTTCCAGGTTACACAGTTTGAACAAATGGCAAGTGTTTCAAGATTCTAATCAAAACAGGAGGAATAGAGATGTATGAATTTTGACTTGGAAACATAAATAAGTTTAGAATCATGGCGAAGTTGAAAAAATCTCATAGGATTTATGATGAAGAAGTTAACTAACTTTCAACGCATGTGATTCCACCTTACCATTTTTGGACAAATCGCAAGTTATTCCAGATTTTAATCAGACCAAGATGAATCAAGATGTAATAAGCTTGATATGGAGACATAAATTAGTGGAGAATCACCACGAAGTTGAATAAATCTACTAGGTGTTATGATGAAAAAGTTATCCCACTTGAAACTCATGTGCCTCAAGCTTACCCAGTTTAAACGAGTGGCAAGTTCTTCAGGATTCTAATAACACTAGGATGAATCAAGATGTAAGAATCTTGATTGAGAGACATAAATAAGTGGAGAATCATCACGAATTTGCATAAATCGCATAGGACTTATGATGAAGAAGTTATCTCAATTTCATTGCATGTGACTCCAGCTTATCCTTTTTGGATAAATTGCAACTTATTCAACATTCTAATCAAATCAGGATGAATCAAGCTGTAAGAGTCTCGAAATGGATACATTAATTAGTATATAATCACCACAAAGTTGAATAAATCTCATTGCAGTTATGTTGAAGAAGTTATCCCACTTTCAACTCATGTGATTTGAGTTTACCCTGTATGGACAAATGGCAAGTTCTTCAATATTCTAATCAAACCAAGATGAGTAACGACTTCAGACTACTTCGAGAGTAATTGAGCTCTAAACTCAAATTGATGCTCTGTAGAGCCAAGTCACGAGCTACATAAAGCTTGAGACATTACGGAAGCCAACCCAAGCTTCTTCTCAGAAGTTCAAGTGTTGAAGAATACGCTAGGCGAGCACTCGAAGTTGTTGGAACAAAGCGTAGAGAACCTCTCACACCTCGAGGCTGAAAACCTAGATATTTCCAGGCATTGACCCCCCGATCGAGTAATTACTAACTCTCAACGGGTGCACACGCTGCTCGACCTCGACATCCTCTCCTAGAGCGACAGGTCCAATCTCCTCCGAATTGGGGCCCACTTCTCCCAAATCATCTTCTCTATTTGAGGGATCACCGAATCCATGATGGAAAGACCGGCCAAATGCCTCGACATCATTGCCTCTTTGGTCTCGAAGTCGTAATCGCTTCCCTGCATGCGCCACAGAGCACCAACAGAACCTGGACACTCGCGATAATCCCCGAATGACTTATATGCGAGTTGATACTCTACAAAGTCAGCTGTGAATCGCGTCGAACGATCATTCATGATGGAAGCCATCTCCTTTTGACCAGCTCTATGCTCACGGTATAGAAGGCGCACTCGCTCCTGCTCGGACTCTCTCTCGCGAAGAAGGCATGCCTCAACCTTTCCCTTCAAATAAGCATTTTCCTTCTGGGCCATCTCAGCTTTGAACTGAGTCGTCTTCGCTTCAAGATGGCTCGCCCTAAGGGCCTCGTCCATCACATGATGGCCCAACACAAAACCTTTCTTTAAAGGCAAATTTTATAAAACAAGTCTGAAGTAAAAGCGGAAATTGACCCCCATGCAAAGTCGCGATGCTTCCGCATATTTCGCCGATCTGACAGGTTCCTCGCTGATATCAGGTTGGCCCGAAGGAATGATCAGATACGCAAGGTACTCGAGAAGATTATATCCGCCTCTGCACAACGATAGCAAGTTCTGACAAGTACCGCTCTCATGTCCAGCAAGGAGATCACGATACCACTCCTCCGTGGGTAGATTCAACCCATCGAAAGCAACATCGCCTTCATCAGCAGCAACTTGTTTATTCTTGGGGGATCTCTCTCTCCCACACAACGGGAATCTCATATGGAACGTATTGGTCGATGACTGGATTTGACTCTTCCTCCATTACCATATGAGTTCGAGCTCGAGCGTGATGGTACTCGAGCGCTGCGTCAACTCGCTGCAGAGAAAAGTAACCCCAATTAAACAGGGTGGCTCAAAGAAGGTACCTAACGACAAGTGTGTAGGCAGGAAACGGGGAAGAGGATCGACAATTGCAAAACAAAAAAAAATGGTCAAACATAAGTAAGTAACCAAAAATGATCAAAGGGTCGACGACGATACCCTTGCGGCCCCATCTTCGTCTGAAGAAAGGATTTCTTTCTTCCGCAACAGAAGCATTATTTATCCGGACAAAAAAATAACGCTCATTCCAATAGAAGCATTATTTATTTGACATAAAATTTCTTGGCTTGAGGCAATATCGGGTTGACTGAACCACCTTCTTCGGATATAGAAAGGTTTGAAAATAGTCGATGCTTAGGTCAATCCCTCATTCATAGCTCAGGACCAAATGTCTAATGAGGTGCTGCAGGCCTCCAGGCGAAAGTTGGCTTATCGACAAGCCGTAATGATCCATTAACCGGAGTATGACTTCCGAGAGGGGAAACCATATGCGACATTGCAGAAGGTGCACCTCGTAACATGCAAAAAAGCCACGAGGCAGGGAGCTGGCACTCTCCCCATGTTTCAGGATACGAAACTCCATTTCCTCGGGGACTCTGCAAAAGTCCCGGATGGTGGCAAGGAAAGAACGCCTACGTTCACTCGGCCCTTTGGCAGGCTCCGTGAAGATCGGTCTCGTGGGAATCCACAAGTCAGCTCGTGGAGGTGGGAGACCGCAGGTTTCTTCCCAATACACCTTCACCTCCTCAGGGTTGACGGAATGTCACCAAAATTTGACGTTTGGAGCGACCTCGTCACCCCAAACCCGCACGCTCATGGGAAGGAAAATGGAAGGAAATGCGCTCTCGGAAGCTTCATTGTTGAAACCCATGATACAAGTAAAAAAAGTTGAAGAAGAGAGAAAATGGATTTTCTACCTTGGGAGAATTTCTTGTGTGAGTAAGCAAGTAAAAAATTTGAAAGCTTACTGAGCATACTTATGGATAAAAAGGGAGTTACTATTAATCATTGGAATTTTATCTATCGTTTCCGCCTAACTTACCTAACACACCTAACATCTCGCAAGAACGCTTTGGCAATTCGTGCATGTTGGGGGCTAACTGTTAGGATCGAAAATGGTCAAGACGAAATCGATGCCTGAAAGTTACAGTGGAAAGACGTTATCTCTCTCTCGGTAAACTGAAAGCAGGAAATCTTTGTATTTGAACTCCTCATCGCCTAACCCATCTCATCCCACCTAAAGGATCAAGGCAAGCAATTGACGGAACAACTGAGTCACTTCCAAGTCTAGTCGCCTGTGGGGTACAAGACGCACCCTATGTTTACTCGCCCTTGGGCGTCTAGACTCACCACCAAGTCTAGTCGCCCATGGGAGACTAGCCGCGTGCTAACGTCTAGTCACCCATTGTCGACCAGATTGTATACTCTTCATCACTCTCTCCTTTGAATCTTGACTCGGCTGTTTCATGTTTCTTCTTGATTGGAGTTTCCGTTGAAGTTTTACGATGCAAATTGCAAAGACTTGTTTTCTCGTAAAACTCTGAGTCAATCATATAAAATGATAACAGTTAAATTAAACACCAATGTTATCTCGACTATATGATTGGCTTATCATTTTGCGGAGCCAGAATCGTGTAATCTTACGAAGGACGATTTCTTCGAAAGAAATCATAAAAATCGCTAAAATCGCAAAATGACCCAAAAGGGTTTAAAACACGATAAAAGCCACTCACAGTTTTAGACGCGAATGAACCCAACTTTAATGATGGTCTACATAAAATCCCCAGAAGATAAATGGAAAAGAAGAAAAGTATCAAAGTTTCGATATAATTATGGAAGAACGAGAAGATAATGAAGATTTCCACTGAAGGATAAACTCAAATCGGGGGAAGAAAAGAAAAGACGGCTGACCTTGAATACCTATATAAGAGAAGCAAGGGAGAGAAACGCACACACGAAAATTTCTCTGCAATTCAGTGCTTAGAAACATTTTGAGCAATTTCGTTTTTGTCATCGAGCTGTGACTCAAACCAAGCTTAGATTTAGGTGCTAGAACTAGGGATACGCTGACAACTCTTGTGCCCGAAGCTCATAAAACATTTTTTATCATCGCAGCATCCTTACGCAAACAAGTTTCAATTCAGAAACCTATTAATGAGGCAAATTCAATGAAACAACAGCTGGTAAGATCTTTGTTTTCACTCGCAATTCTTATTCGGTTATCTTACATTTTGTTATTCATAATATGATCACTTGTCGTAGGCTCAGCAGAAATCCAGGACCTCAGGGAAAGTTAGGGTTTATTAGTTTTCCTTCGGTTTCGGAAATCGACAGTGCAAATTGCTGTTCCCACATCGATGTTCAGAAACTGAACAAAGGATTCACTGTTTTAAGAGATAGTTTTTGATAAAAAGGTGAATGAATCTTATTTTGGTTGTGCATCCCTTTCTTTTGGACTTACAAGTTGTAGAAATGAAAAGACAAAGTGTAGAAAATAAGAAACTTAGAAACTAGGAATGTAAACTTGCTTTGGACCGTCATAAGTTTTTTTTTGAATGACAATTGGCATGCAACATGTCACGCCCCGACTCTCACTTAACCGAGACGTCATGTATTCACATTGCCTTCAACAACATGAAAAACTTAAAAAGGCCAATGTAAGTCTCTATCTGAAGGATCAAATTAAAATATCATACAAAACCATACTAAAATGAATAGGATACACATAAAACCAAGTATCACATCTTAAAATGAAACAACTTAAGGAAAATCCATCAAGTCTAAAACCTAGCACCACCCCGAGATAACTACTTCTCCACTTCATCGAACTCACCTGAAAAGAAAGGAGAGGTGAGCATTTCAATAAATACTTAATGAGGGAAGCTCTAGGAGGCCCAAAATCAATCACCAACAATCATCACACAACATAGCATAACTATCTAACTTAAACATCCAGTAAAGCAAAAACAATCAACAAGAAACGAGGATAAACCCCGACGGTGCCAACATGAGACCACTCCACCTCGTTTGGTCCCTGTGTTCCTCATGTTGTCGTTGTAGAGCTCACCACATATGCTGTCTCCACGACATCACGCTGAATTTGTGAGTTCTACGCCTTCACGCAATAACGTTACTGATTTCGGTCTCCGCCACCATGTTCATACATTTCACGTACTCTCCACGACATCACCCTACTACGTTCTTACTTCACACAAAAGAACACTGCATTCCCGCTCCAGCGATGAATCATGCGAACTCACGCGGTTGCCACATGATCAAACAAGAAACGATGCAACGACTTACGTACTTCCACCACGTTGCACCGGCACACATAGGCCTTACGCCTTTCACTAATTCATTTACACCACCCACGTATACCATAACCCCAATCAATAAAATCATCACATACAATCCTAAAACATCATTTAACCATGTTTTAACAACCTAGCAATAGATCTATGTCTTTTACACATCAAGCATCTATATATATATATATATCATATGTATAATTATTTAATTTTATAGATTTATGGAAACCAACAGGTAGGGATGAATGATCGACCGAGGCACTTCTACCATGATGAGATAATGATAGTAGGAGATGTAGATTGCAACAAGCCCTCACCTTAGCCTAAATCTGCGGATCGAGAGATGAAACGATATAGATCTAAGTTCTACGGCTCCACATGAACCAGATCTACAAGAAAATGGTTGGTTTCTACCCAATCCCTAGATCAGAGATCTAGAAGAAAAAAGAGATAGGAGAGAATCAAAAGAGAGAGTTTAGGGTTTCCTTACCCTTACTAGTTTCTCGATCTAGAAAAACAAAGAGAGTAGAAGACTCAAGGAATCGATTATAAGGGAATGAAACACGGCGAGATCTCCTCTCCGGGGAGGCTACACGGTGGCTGGCGGTTCTCCTTTGACTCGTGGTGGCTTCTCCTTCGTCGAAGGCTACTCTCTCTTCAGTCGGGCAAGGCTTCGCTACGTTTTCCTTCTCTGGAGAAAAACTAAGGGGCTGCCTCCTTTTTATAAGAGAGGAAAGGGAAAACCCTAGGGTTTTCTCTACATGGACAATAACATCACGGGCATTTCCTATAACTATTTGGCTCGGGACAGGGATGTGACAACTCTCCTCCACTAAACAGGAATTTGTCCCCGAATTCACGTCAACATCTAACGGTAGTTCAACACTCTGAAACAACTTTGGATAAGCCGATCTTATATGTGACTTTAATTCCCAAGTCTCCTCATGGATTCCATTTATTTCCCAACACACATGGATCATCTTGGTCCTTTTCCTTGGACATACATGTCTTTCATCTCTGAAACTTTAACTGGTTTAGATTGGGACATTAGATTGCAACTAACATCTGGTGGCTTCTGGAAGATCGACGTTGGGTCTGCGACTACCTTTCTCAGTACTGACACATGAAACACATTGTGAATATTTTGATAGCTCCTGCGGTAATTCAAGTCGATATACTACTGCTCCAATCCTCTGGTGATGCGATATGGTCCTAGATACCTTGGTTTTAACTTTTTCAACTTGCGGTACCTGATTGTTGCTCGGTATGTTCTCATTTTCAAGTATACTTCATCTCTTACTTGAAACTCTATACATTTTGTTCTCTGATCAGCATAACTCTTGTTCTGATCATTAGCCTCTTTCAGCCTAGACTTAAGCAATTCCACTTTCTCAATGGTGTGCTTAACAATTTATGGCTCTAATTCACATCTCTCCCCAATTCTGTCCAACACAGTGGAGTTCGACATGGTCTTTCATATAGAGCCTCATATGGAGACATCCCAATGCTTGAATGGTAGCTATTGTTGTAGGAAAACTTGGCCAATGGTATAAACTGACCCCATTTTCCTTCTCAGTCAAGTACACAAGCTCTTAATATGTCCTCAAGCATTTGTATCTTCTACTTAGACTGTCCATCCTTCTGGGGATGATAAGTCATGCTAAGGTGTACTTTTGTACCCAATCCTTATGAAAGGCCTGCCAGAATGATGAAGTAAACTTTGGGTCATGGTCCTATACGATACTTACCAGGACTTCATGCAATCGTACAACTACTTCTAGATTCTTTTGGGCTAAACGATCTGCTCCATCAGTCTTTTTAATAGCTAGAAAATGTGCTGCTTTTGTGAGTCTATCCATGCTCATCCAAATCGGGTCCTTCTTCCAAGATGTTTTTGGCAACCTGGTAACAAAGTCCACTGTCAACATATCCCACTTCCATTCGGGTAATGGTAACTCTTGTAATAGCCTACTTTGTAATTGTCTTTCTGCTTTAACCATCTGGCAAGTTTGACACTGCGAAGTTCAAGTGGCTACATCCCACTTCATACCGTCCCATTGGTAATAGAATTTCAGGTCCTGATACATCTTGGTGCTTCCCGGATGTATGGAAAACTGAGAGTTGTGCGCCTGACGCAAGATCTCGTCCTTCAGGTCCTTAATGTTTGGTGCACACTCTATTTTAAAAAGCAAGTTCCAATTGTTGCAGTACGATATCTAACAACCTCTTTTGCGATTAGTCTCTGAAGCTTTTCATCCTCTTGTTGAGGTTTGCTTATCCTTCCTAGCAATTCTGCTTGATCCAAAGCATCTAAAGCGGCTGTTTAATCTTCAATGACAGCAGCACATAGCCGAAAGCTAGCTAAAGTGGCAACCAACTCTTGCACTTATTCTGACTCTAAGACGTCAACCTTACGTCTACTAAGGGCGTCAGCCACTTTGTTTGCTTCCCCCGGGTAATAATGATATCGGGATTGTAGTTTGCCAATAACTCTATCCACCTGTGTTGCCTCAGATTCAGGTCTAATGAACCCCTGATGAGGAGATCCTTTTGTCCCTGATACTTTTGAAGGAAGATCTGATGGTTTTGAGAGAGATCTGGGTTGGTTTTGATGATGATGGATGGATTGATTGGATGATCTTCAGAAATGATCTATGAACTGATCAGATCTTGTGTAGATGTGTCTAAGATCAAGAGAATGAAATCTGTTTGTGATCAAAGACAAGTTTTGCTTGCAGAGAATGAACTCCTAGCAATCAGTGTTCATGGATGAACAAGGGATTCACAGATTTAGAGAGAATTTTTATAAAAAGGTGAATCAATCTTATTCTGGTCTTCCATCCCTTTATATAGGAGTTACAAGTTGTAGAAATGAAAAGACAATGTATAGAAATTAAGAAACTTAGAAACTACGAATGTAAACTTGATTTGGGACCAGAATAAGTGTTTTGTTGAATGTCTCTTTGCATGACCACGACCTTGACTTTCTTGCTGACTCCCTCTTGGTATTTTTGGTGACTATGGGCTTGAAATGGACTGAACAAAGGGTTGGTCGAATTTAGCTTGAAACAAACCCATAATGAATTTGTTATGAACTCTCCATGGGCTGCAATACTTCTTCTTGGGAAACTTGATCCAAAACACATCCAAATGGTTTTTTGGACTTGAATTTCGTGGCTGATTCATAAGAAAGAGATAATGGATCCTTAACTTTGGGTTTGAACTTCTTTTGGGCTGAGAAAAACAAATCTCATCCATCTTCTTTTTTTGGGCCAAAAATCACTTGTCCAGCTACGTCCATGGCAGCTTCAGTGTCACTCTCATTCAGCTCAGCTCGTCCTTGTGTAGTGTCACTCAGCTGGTTCAGCTCCAAGTTCAGCTCTAAGGTAGTGTCACTTAGCTCATCCAGCTCATTCAGCTCAGTCACACTTACTTCACCTGGTTTCAGCTCATGCACACTCTCTTCAGCTGGCTTAAGCTCGTCCACACTCTGTTTCAGCTCTTCCTCAGTCTCACCAGCTGGTTTTAGCTCAATCACACTCACATCATATGGTGTTAGCTCAGTATGCTCGCCTTTCTTCCATCCTGGTTTGTCCTTTGTTTGATGATCAGCTGGCTCGGCCATGGTTACATCATCCCCTCCTCCTTTAAAATGATTTGTCCTCAAATCTGTATCTCCTACATCAAAAGAAAACAAGTTAGACACAAGACACAGGTTTAAGCAAAGAAACATGTAAGCAACAACAAAGAAACGTTTTAGAAAGAAACTTCCTTGGAGTGTTGAAGCTGTTTTTCTCAAGTACTTCCATCTCCAAAATTTTGGCCGATAAGCAAGGTATCTTCTCTTGTTCCTTGCACTCGTTTGAGACTTATCCTGATGATCCTGGACACTCAAAACACAACCTATATATCCAGAATCATATGTGCAAGACATGTTCTTGTTTAGATAAAAAATCAAACATTTCTTCTTTAGAACATGTAGCACATGCCTCAGACATTCTATATGCATATCAAAGAACGTATTGTAAACCAGAATAGTATCAAGACACAAAATAGCATAGCTCTTAAAGTACAACTTCAGTACATGCACAAGCTTCTCATATTCAGAACACAAAAGATCAAACTCAAAGTGAGAATCACTTATCACATGTTTCAAAGGTTTAGCAGGTTTGTCAAAGAATGTGTTATACACCAGTATATTATCAAGGCTCAAAACAACACCATTCTCAAAGAGTGATCTCAAAACATGCCAAGGTTTATCAGTTTCAGAACATACATGAGTAGGTTTCAAAACAGAATCGAACACAAACTTGTTTTCAGCTCTAAATGGTTTTAGTTCCTGCAAATTCCTAACCATAGATTCGTCCAAGGCACAAGTGGATGCAAACAAATCATCAGTGACAAGTTCATGCTTAGAACAACTCAGAACAAAGCTATTTTCTTTGAAGACAAATGAATCAAACGATTTTCTAGAATAGAAAACAGGCTGCTACAGAACAAGCTCCAATGACTTTTCATGATGACCAAAGCTTTTTTTATGTTCCATAAACTGATAAAAACTCAAAACAAGACCAGGATTGATGTCATTACCAAATGAAAACCGTTTTTGATCAGAAGATTTATCAGGTTCAAGTTTCTTAAAAGAATGAATCATGTTATCAAAAACAGAGTTTGAAACACAAAATTCTTTTACTTTTTCTAGACCAAAATGTTTTACATCATTTGAACTAACCATAACATACATTGCAGGCAGAGAATTAACCAGATCAAATCCCTTACAGTGCTCTTGCAGGCTAGAGAACAAAGACTTGGGAAAAGTGCTCAGCTCCAAGCTTCTCTGCTGCTCCATCACTTCACCTTGTTTTATAATATTTTGTTCTGTTTTTGGTGAGTGTTCTTCTGAGACCTGAGATACTGAATCAAGACTACTCGGATGCACCAGTTAAAAAAAGGTTAGTTTATCACAAGAACTACTGATAGCAAGTTCAGATTGAGGAGAGAAAAGAGAAAACTCATTTTCTACCTCAGGTTCTTTTATTACCTTTGATGGCTCTGTTTCTAACTCTTGGATAATCTGCTCTTTCTTGCTACAACTCCTTGGACCATCAACCTTTGAGGAAGGACGTGAGGTTGGTCTCCTTTGCTGGTCTGTTACAAAATCTGTCATTACTTGTTTCGCAATCTTTTTGAAATCATCTTGAAACTGTTGGCTGTCCAAATAAGCAAGTGCTGCTTGTCTTTTCTGAGACTTCTTTATGGGATCACGACCATAGCAAGCTCATGTCTCCTCTCTGGAATGTCTAGGACGTTCTATGCTCCTCCTAATTGGTTCCTCTTGCCTCACTGGTCGTCCCTTTTTCTGCATAGAATCAGAATGGTTAAAAACCGATTTTTCTTGTCTTATCAAAGTCTGTCCTTTTTCCAGCAAATTATTTGTGGAAGAACTGAATTGATCATGATGTGTGCTCCTCCTGTTAAGCCTTTCCAGTGACCTCCTAGAATGTATCCTTTCCTGCTCATAACCAGACTCATTAATAGCATAAGAATCTATTTTTCTCATATATTTTTCCCTTCTTTCCAAGGCTGCTTTTGTTGCAGAGTTGAACTGGTTATAATCTAGTTCCTTTTCAGGACGTCTCCTTCTGCCATTGCTTTCTCCATACATGGCTTCCTGCTAAGAAACTCAACAAGAAAAATTAACACAATAACAAATAGCCAAAGCCTCACTTCTCTTGGTGTTTCTCTCTGATTTTTCTATGAGTTTTCTCTGTGAATCCAGTAGCTCAGCAACAAACAAAGATCAAACTTCAGAGAACAAACCCCAACCCAAATAGAAGAAAAAGATAGAAAGATTGCAAGATTTTTGTTTGCAAGAGGCTTTACCATCAGGGTTGGATTTCTCCTCAGCCAGGCTGGATTTCTCCTCAGCCAAATTGGATTTCTCTTCAACTTTTCTTTTGATTTTTTTTTTTTAAATCTGGCTGGCCCTCTTGCAGATTTAACAGATAGAAAGATAAGAGATTTCTGGAAAAATTGCAGAGAAAATTGCAGAGAATAGAAAACAGATTCCCAAAACAAAGAGAAGTGGAAAAATTTTAGAATCAAACCCCAGATCAAGAGCCTTCAAATCTGCTCTGATACCAAATGATGAACCCCTGATGAGGAGATCCTTTTGTCCCTGATACTTTTGAAGGAAGATCTGATGGTTTTGAAAGAGATCTGGGTTGGTTTTGATGATGATGGATGGATTGATTGGATGATCTTCAGAAATGATCTATGAACTGATCAGATCTTGTGTAGATGTGTCTAAGATCAAGAGAATGAAATCTGTTTGTGATCAAAGACAAGTTTTGCTTGCAGAGAATGAACTCCTAGCAATCAGTGTTCATGGATGAACAAGGGATTCACAGATTTAGAGAGAATTTTTATAAAAAGGTGAATCAATCTTATTCTGGTCTTCCATCCCTTTATATAGGAGTTACAAGTTGTAGAAATGAAAAGACAAAGTATAGAAATTAAGAAACTTAGAAACTACGAATGTAAACTTGATTTGGGACCAGAATAAGTGTTTTGTTGAATGTCTCTTTGCATGACCACGACCTTGACTTTCTTGCTGACTCCCTCTTGGTATTTTTGGTGACTATGGGCTTGAAATGGACTGAACAAAGGGTTGGTCGAATTTAGCTTGAAACAAACCCATAATGAATTTGTTATGAACTCTCCATGGGCTGCAATACTTCTTCTTGGGAAACTTGATCCAAAACACATCCAAATGGTTTCTTGGACTTGAATTTCGTGGCTGATTCATCAGAAAGAGATAATGGATCCTTAACTTTGGGTTTGAACTTCTTTTGGGCTGAGAAAAACAAATCTCATCCATCTTCTTTTTTTGGGCCAAAAATCACTTGTCTAGCTACGTCCATGGCAGCTTCAGTGTCATTCTCATTCAGCTCAGCTCGTCCTTGTGTAGTGTCACTCAGCTGGTTCAGCTCCAAGTTCAGCTCTAAGGTAGTGTCACTTAGCTCATCCAGCTCATTCAGCTCAGTCACACTTACTTCACCTGGTTTCAGCTCATGCACACTCTCTTCAGCTGGCTTAAGCTCGTCCACACTCTGTTTCAGCTCTTCCTCAGTCTCACCAGCTGGTTTTAGCTCAATCACACTCACATCATATGGTGTTAGCTCAGTATGCTCGCCTTTCTTCCATCCTGGTTTGTCCTTTGTTTGATGATCAGCTGGCTCGGCCATGGTTACATCAAGGTCTCCTTGGGTAAAGATGTACTTCAAACTCTTGTGGTCCGTGAATACTTGCACTTTCTCTCCATAGAGATACGACCTCCAAATCTTAAGTGCAAATACACTTCAGCTAACTCCAAATCATGCGCCGGATAATTAACCTCATGTGGCCTCATATGCCTTGATGCATAAACGACCACTTGATTTTTCTGCATAAGCACACATCCTAGTCCCATCCCAAAAGAGTCCATATAAACCGTGTATGGTACACCTGGCCTTGGTAATACCAGTACTGGTGTCTTTGTAAGCTGTTCCCTCAGTCTTGAAAAACTCTTAGCACACGCTTCTGACCGTACAAACTTCACATCCGTTCCCGTCAGTATGGTCATAGGCTTAGCCGTATTTAAAAATCCTTTCACATATTTCCCGTAGTAACCCGCCAATCCAAGAAAACTACGGAGCTCAGTAGCACTTCTAGGAGTAGGCTACTTTGTAATGGCGACAATTTTCTCCAGGTCCACATCCACTCCTGTTTCGGATACGATATGTCCCAAAAATCCAATCTCACGTTGCCAAAAGCTACACTTGCTTGACTTAGCGTACAACTGCTGCTCCCACAACTTGTTTAACACCACTCTTAGATGCCAATCATGCTCTCCTTTACTATTATAGTATACCAGGATATCATCGATGAACACGATCACACACTTGTCCAATTATTTCCAAAACATGTTCTCTATCAACTTCATAACCACTGCTGGTGTGTTAGTAAGTCCAAATGGCATCACCACAAAATCTTAGTGACCATAACGTGTCTGGAAACCCGTATTCCTTACGTCTTCTTCGACAATCGGTATCTGATGATACCTAGATGCCAGATCTATCTTCGAGAACCATGATACCAACAACTCATCGATTCTTGGCAGAGGGTACTTGTTCTTTGTCGTCACTTTGTTCAATCCACGATAGTCGATGCAAAGTTTGAAAATTCCATCTTTCTTGTTTACAAATAGGACACGTGCTCCCCAAGGTGAGCTACTTGGTCTAATGAATCCCTTATCCATTAGATTTCTGCTGGTGCCAAACGATACGGTGCCTTCGACACTAGTGTTGTACCAGGTTCTAATTCGATGATAAAAGCATCACCTCTCATTGGTGCGGTCCAGTCAAGGATTCAGACACATCAGTATATTCCGCTAACGTGGAATAATTTCTAAGTTAATTTTCTTATCTGACACCTTGCTTTTGCTAGTGGCGAGATAATCTCCATTTCCTTATCCTAGTAACTCTTCTGCTTGCATCACGATATGATCAGCACTCCCTTACGTATTTTTCCCCTTGGAAAACAATTCTTCCTTCGGTCCTGGGAATGTAGATGCGTGCGTTAGGGCAATCCATCACGACCTTGTGATAAATCAACCAATCCATTCTTAAGATCACCTCGTAGTGGTTTAACTCCATCTCCACCAGATTTTTTTAAGCTCAATGCATTCCATGACAATGGGGACATTCACGTATTCTCCGTTAGACTTCAACAACTCGTTTTATGCAGTCGCTATCCATTTGGGGACAAACGGTTGAAAAAAATATAATATAAGATTTTTTCCTTTAATGGAACGACAAACGAATGAGTTTCAAAAGCGAAGAGTGGTCTCAGTGATACTCTAGACTAATAAATTTTGGAAAAACCTGTTTCTGAAAGCCAAAACATCTTTAAAACCCGAAATGTTTTCAAAAATCTTAAAATTATTCTGATAAAAACCGGACAAAAGCATTTTCCCCTCTTTAACCTCCCGGGTTGAAACCGGGGATCCTAACCTAAGCTCTGATACCACTTGTCACGCCCTGGCTGTCACATAACTGAGACGGCATGTATTCACATTGCCTTCACCAACAAGAAACACATAAAAAGGCCAATGAAAATCTCCTTCCCAAGGATCGAATTCAAATGTCTTACAAAACCGTTCTAAAACGAATAGGAAATGCTTAAAACCAAGTATCACGTCTCAAAATGTAACACTTTAAGGAAAATCCATCAACTCAAAAACCTAGCACCACATCGAGACAACTACTCCTCCACTTCATCGAACTCACCTGAAAATAAAGGAGAGTTGAGCATTTCAACAAATACTCAGTGTGGGAAGCTCTAGGAGCCCTAGATCAATCACCACAACAATCACACAACATAGCATAAGTATCCAACTTAAACATCCACTAGAGAAAAAGAAATAAACAAGAAACGAGGATAAACCCGACGGTGCCAACATGAGACCACTCCACCTCATTCGGTCCCCATGTTCCGCATGTTGTCGCGGGATAACTCACCACATACGTTGTCTCCACTACCTCACGTTGACTTCGTGAGTTTCACGCCTTCACACAATCACGTTATCGACTTTGATTCTCGCGTGATCCGCCACCATGTTCATACGTTTCACATTGTCTCCATGACATCAAGCTACTACATTGTTACTTCACACACAGGAACGCCACATGCCCATTCCGGCGATAAATCATGCCAACTCACGCGGTTGCCACATAATCCAACAAGAAACGATGCAACTTCCGAGACTTACGTACTTCCACCATGTTTCACTGGCACACGTAGGCCTTACGCCTTTCTCTAACTCATATACACCACCCACATTTACATAACCCACATATACCATAACCCCAATCAATACAATCATCACATACAATCCTTATACATCTTTCAAGCATGTTTTAACAACCTAGCAATAAATCTATGTCTTTTACTCATCAAACATCAATATATATATATATATATATATATATCATATGTATAAGTATATATTTTAATAGATCTATGGAAAACAACAGCTAGGAATGAATAATTGACCAAGACACTTCTATCATGATGAGATAATAACAGAAGGAGATAGAGATTGTAACAATCCCTCACTTTATACTAGATCTGTGGACCGAGAGATGAAACAACGTAGATCTGATTTCTACGACTCCTCACGAACCAGATCTACAAGAACAAAGGTTGGTTTCTACCCAAACCCTAGATCAGAGATCTAGAAGAAGAAATAGATAAGAGAGAATCAAAAGAGAGAGTTTAGGGTTTCTTTACCCTTAGTGGTTGCTGGATCTAGAAAAAAAGAGTAGAAGACTGAAGAAAATGACGAGAAGGGACTGAAACACGGCGATATCTCCGGTGAGGCTACACGATGGCTGGTGGTTCTCCGGTGACTCGTGGTGGTTCCGGTGGCTTCACCATCATTGACAGCTACTCTCACTTCAGTCGGGTAGGGCTTCACTACGTTTTTATTTTATGGAGAAAACCTAAGGGTCTGACTCCTTTTTATAAGATAGGAAGGAGAAACCCCTAGGTTTTCTCTACATGGACCATAACATCACGGGACTCTTCAATAATTATTGGGCTCGGGCCTGGGATGTGACATAAAAACCAAAATTTATTGCTGACTCTTTTTGGTATTCTTGGTGAGAATGTTCTTGAAATGAACTTAAGAAAGGGCTTGTCAAATTTGGCATGAAACAGACCCATGATGAATTTGTTATGATCTTTTTGGGATGAAAATACTCCTCTTTGGGATACTTGATCCAAATAGAGCTTCATATGGTGTCTTGTACTTGGATTTCGTGGCTGACGCATCAGAAAGAGATATTAGATCCTTAACTTGGGGTTCGAACTTCTTTTGGGCTGAGAAAGACAAGTATGTTCCATCTTCTTGTTTGGGCCGAAATTATCTAGTCAAGCAGCTAAATCAACTCCTTCTTCAGTGTCACTTTGCTGATTCAGCTCATCTAGCTCCAGGTTCGTGTCAGTTTTCTCACTAAGCTCATCAGCTCTGTATTAGTACCACTTAGCTCATCAAACTCCAAATTAGTGTCACTTAGTTAATGAAGCTCATCCTTAGTAACTTCAGCTGGTTTCAGCTCAGCTTCAGTTTCTTTAGCTGGTTTTATCTTGTCCTCAGTGTCATCAGCTGGTTTAAGCTCGTCCAAGGTTGCATAGCTCATCAGGGTTGCATCATCCCCTCCTCCATTAAAAATATTTGTCCTAAAATCTGTGTATCGTACATCAATAGGAAACTTATGATACTCAAGAGAAATGTTTAAGGAAAGGATCATGTAAGCAACAACTAAGTAAAATTTTGGATAGAAACTTCTTTCGAATTTCGATCCCATTTTCCTCAAGTACTTCCATATCTAAATCTTAGGCTGATAAGCTTGGTGTTTTCCCTTGTCCCTTGCACTACTTTGCGACTGACTCTGTTGATCCTGTACACTGAAAACAGAAACTAAAATACCGGTATCATATTCGAAAAATGTAATTGTTCAGATCAGAAACCAAAGTTCTTTTTCCTAGAACATGTAGCACACGTTTCAGATCATCATAATGCGTATCAAAGTAAGTTATATACACCAGAACGGTGTCAAGGCAGGTGATAGCATAGTTCCTAAAGAACAACTTCAAAACAGGCAGAACTTGCTCAGATTCAGAACACAAAAGATCAATTTTCAAACTAAGAATTACTTAACCAAGGCTGAGCATGCTTATCAAAGAAAGTGTTGTAACCAGAATTTTTTCAAAGAATGAAATACCATAGAACATCTTTAAAACGTGTCTAACTTGTTCTGATTCAGAATACAAAAGTTTGTTTAATATCAGTTTTAGAATCAGTTAGCACATGTCTCATAGTTTTAGCATGACTTTCAAAGAATCTGTAATACATTAATTTATCATCAAATCTCAAAACAACATCATTCTACAAGCATGATCCCATAACAAACCAAGATTTATCAGTTTCAGAACAATAATGGAAAGATTTAAAATTAGAATCAATATAAGACTCTATTTCAGCTCTAAGTGATTTTCGTTCCTGCAACTTCTTAGGTTTGTCAAGGTATAAGCTGATGCAAACAAGTCATCAGAGACCAGCTCATGCGTAGAAAAACTGAGATCAAAACCATTATCTTTAAAATAAGCAAGTGAATAACAAGGCTTTCTGAAACATAAATCAGATTATTGCAGAATAACTCTAATTCCCTTTGCAGGTAAAACAGATAGATAGAGAAGAATAATAGAACCGACAGAGAAGATGAATAGATCAATAGAGAGGATGAAAGAACACTAAAAGAAAAGATCAAATAAGGTTCCCCCCAAAGAAAAGAGAGTAATGGAAATTAAACCCCATAATCATAAGCCCTCATTCTGCTCTGATACCACTTAATGAACCCCTTAGGATGAGATTATTTTCTCTCTGATACTTTGAAGGATGATCTGGTGGTTTGAAAGATAGATGAGATGGATTCCTGTAATTCGAGATGATTGATGAACTTCAGTGAGGATCTATGGATTGATCAACACTTATATAGATGTGTCATTGATCGTGAGAGGTGTTCCAACAAACAATGATCAAGGACGAGTCAGATTGAAGAGAATGAACTCCTAGCAGTCGATGTTCAGAAACTGAACAATGGATTCACAATTTTAAGAGATAGTTTTTGATAAAAAGGTGAATGTATCTTATTCTGGCCGTGCATCCCTTTATATAGGACTTACAAATTGTAGAAATGAAAAGACAAAAAGTAGAAATTAAGAAACTTAGAAACTAGGAATGTAAACTTGACTTTGGACCAAAATAAGGTTTTTGAGGATTTTATCTTGTTGTAAACGCTCGTACTCAAATTCAGAATAAGACATCTATTTGCTCTCTTTTTTGGTTCTTACTTTGTTTTCAACATTTAATTTGTATTCTGATTTATTGGCGTGTGGTTTAGCAGATATCTGGGACCTCTGGAAAACTAGGGTTTACCATGCGTTCCTAATTCAATGGAAATTGACAGTGCAAATTTTGGTTCCCACATATCCTAGGCAAACAGTGCAAGTATGTTTTCCTAAGTCAGTGACTATCCATGAGCATTGTTTTGGTTTAATTCACTCTGATGTGTGGACTGCCCCTTGTACCTTTAGAGAAAACCATAAATATAGATAGATGACCTTAATCTAGTCTAAAGATTGGGTGCTAGAAGCTTTTATAAACTTTCAAAGCTATGTTGCTAACTATTACAATGCCAAGATTAAGATCTTTAGGTCTAATAATGGTGGGGAATACACCAGCCTTGCGTTCAAGAATCACCAAGCCAAACATGGAATCATTCACCAAACAAACTTTCCCTACACCCCACAACAAAATGAAGTCGTTGAGAGAAAGAATCGACATATCATGGCGGTTTCAAGAAGCATGATATTCCACACCAATTTTTCAAATTGATTTCTGGGTGATGTTGTAGTCTCGGCATGCTATCTTATCAACCAAATACCAACAAGTGTCCTCTATGATAGCTCTCCATTTGAGGTACTGACCAAGACTAAGCCATCCTTTGATCATTTGCGTGTGTTTGGGTGTGATAGGTCCCAGTATTTACCACTTTTAGACCATGTAATAGGTCATATTTAGAGTCTATTATATGTGTCTTGTGGAAACCAAAATTCACAACGTCGATTTCCATAATCGGAGGAAAGCTAAGAAACCAATCTTTCCCTTAGGTCCCGGATTTCTGCTAAGCCTAACGACAAGTTGTCAAGTTATGTAAAAACCGACGAAGCAAAATAAATCGAGATAAAGAAAAGAGCAATCGATATCTTATTCTGAATCTGCGTATGAGTGTTTACAACAGGTAAAAGACTTGGCCGCAAGAGCTGTCGGGGAGTTCCATAGTTCTAACAACCTAAGACATGAAAACCTAATTGAATCGCAGCTCGATAATAAAAACGAAAAGTTGCCTAACTCGCTCTAAGTGCTGAGTTGCCAAGAATTTTGTTTGTGTGCCTCTCTCTCCCTCGCGTCCCGTATATAGGTGTTCAAGGTCGGTCCTCTTTCCTTTTCTCCCCCCCCCCTTCAAGTTTATCCTTCTGCGGAAATCTTCCTTATCTTCTCGATTTTCCATAATTATCTCTAAACTTGACCAGAGACGAGTAAGGATTTTTTTGGAGATAAAGATGGCAATGCACGAGATATATATGGCAGAATATATCAACTTGTCAAAGTAGGACATGAGAAAGATTTTCTAAAGAGCAGCAGTGGTTGGTTACACTCATCTGTGTTTACTAGTAAAGAATTTTCAGAAGACTAAACCATCAGCTGACTACTACATTAGAGAAGAAGTAGATGACATGGTACATATCATCTACGGAGCCCATGAGATGTTTATGAAGGATTACTGTTGGGGTCAAAAAATGGTCACGACGAGATCAATGCCTAAAAATTACCATGGAAACATTATCTCTTTTTCAAGTTAAAGAAAACAAGAAACCATCGCATCCGAACTTCTCATCAACCAACCCATCTCGTCCTGATCAACGGGTCAATCCGTACAATCGCAGAAACAACTGTGTCGTTTCCAAGTCTTGTCGCCCATGGGTGACTAGACACAAAACGTCTAGACACCTATGGGCGGCTAGACCCTTAACAAAGTCTAGACGCCCATGGGTGATTAAATTCATGAAACGTCTAGTTACCCATTTGCAACTAGATTGTATCCTCTTCATCACTCTCTCCTTTGGATATTGACTAGACTGGCTCCTGTTTCGTCTTGGTTGGAGTTTCCGTTCAAGTTTTACGATAAAAATCGCAAAGACTTGTATCCTCGTAAAAAATTCTAGCCACTTGTATAAAAACGATAATGGTTAACTTAAGAACCAACATTATCTCGACTATACGATAGTTTTATTATTTTGCGGAACCAAGCATCATGTAATTGTATAAAGGATTATTTCTCCGAAATGAATATTAAACAACATTTAAATAGCAAAACGGCCTGAAATGGTCTAAAATGCAATAAAGGCCCACTTACGATTTTAGACGAGAATGAGCCTAATTACAATGACGGTCTACTGAATTTTCGCAGAAGATAGATGGAAAAGAAGATAATTGTAAAGTTTCGTGAAAATTATGTAAAAAAATTGAGATGATACAGAAGAATTATGTGGAAGGATAAACTCGAATCAGAGGCGGAAAAGGAAAGACGAATGAATTTCGACTGTCCTCATTAATATTACTTTTTTTCATTTTTTCCCACCTGATAGAGACGGGATAACACTGGGGACAATGTTATTTAAGTCTGGGGTAGGTTTACTTATATTGCTTTCTATTTTTGAGTTTTATTCTTATGTGTTTTATTGATTTTTATAAGGTGATGATGGGGGATTATGATCAGATTTAAATTTTTACTTATTATCTCACCATTCTATAGCATCATTCTAGATTTGTTGATGGCAGAGAGTACTAGAGATACCGAAGTGGATCATCCTTCCCATATATCACACTTGCTTAGAAAGTTTTTGAAGGAACCAAAGCTTAACCTCCAGCCTAATTTGACTTATTTTCTTGCTTTTGGGTTTGGATCGGATTACTCTTGCATGTTTCGAAGGTAAAGTCTGTGTGCTTCTGATTCCTCTCTCTCTCTCTCTCTCTCTCTCTCTCTCTCTCTCTCTCTCTCTCCCTCTCTCTCTTTTCGGCATCTATAAACGAAAAGATTGAGATGATTTCCTGAAAGATTCAGAAGGGTAGGAAATTTCTTGTGACCCCATTATTATAATTCAAAAAGGAATGATCACAAACTATAGGAGCGAGGAGTAGGTAAATTACCTGTGACCCCATTATTTGCCAACACTTATTTAAAAATACAAAAAAAAAGAGAGAAAAGAAAAAGAAAAATGATCAAGATGGATTGTATAAGCATCATTGATTCATTGGATTATGAAAAATAATATTAAGAGATTCAGAGAAAGGAGAAAGAGATCAGAGAAGACTGCATTTTTCTTCAGATACTTGCAGGGGTAAGAGTCCATGTGTCCTCTGATAGATAGTCCCAAGGTACAACCTGCACTTTTGTTATATGCCAGAAATGAGGTTAGTTAAGGGGTGAGTCAATCTAGTATTTGCTAAGTTATTGGTAGAATGGATTTGAATGCTAAACTAGGATAATGTATATAAATTTTCTCTAAGATTGACACTTGTTTGATGTGGTTGCAACACAGTAAAGGTGATAATGATAAGTTAGAGATTTGTGAGTCCCTGTCTTTCAAACTTGTTTCACATGTTTACCCTTGTTTCGCTTGAGGACAAACAAAAGGTTAAGTCTAGGGGAGTTGATAGGTCCCAACATCTACCACTTTTAGACCATGTTATAAAGCCTGTTTGGAGTCTGTTATATGTTTCTAGGATGGGTTTTAGAGTTTTTCAGGTCCAAGTATATTTTGGAGCATTGTAGAGATTATGAGGCTTTTTGGAGCTTGGAGAGAGAAGAACCCCCGTAGCTGGCCAAATTCAACAAAATATGAGTCAAGACAGAGTATTGAATTGATCGACGATGCACTCTTCCCGTCGATAAATGGTCGACGCGCAGAAGCCCAACTCACAAAGTAGCTGTCTTGAAGCCCAAGTCACAGAAACTACAAGATTGCCCCTAGACGTGTTTTACCCTGTTTATATGGTCTTTGCTAGTGTTTTTTGAAAGGATGACTTTTTGAAAGCTTTCATATTTTTCTTAACAAACATAGTAGTTTAGGTTTTTGGGGGAAAACACCAAGAATTTTTCAAGCTTTGTATTGGAACCCCACTTTTTTCCATATTCTTCATCTTATGCATTATTTCGGTATATGATTATGTTCAGTTTAGCTATGTCTAAGTAGTCACTTTGTTAGATTTAGGGTTTATCAAAGGTTTTTATGAATTATCCAAACAATAGAATTGCTAGGGTAATTATTAGATCGATAATCAAATGTGTACCTAGTGCTTGTGTTCTTGATTAGCTACCTAGAACCATGGTATTAGAATATTGATAATTGTGTGATTGCATGATTAATACTTGAAGTATCTCTGACAAGCTTAAATTACTAGAGACAATCGAGAGAATAATCTAGTGATTCTAAGGAAACCAATTGAATCTGATCGTCTAATGCTTGACTAAGAAAGTCATCAATCGATGTCGTTTGCGTAACATCGATTGACGGTCATTTCGAGTTTGCACACAAAAGTTGTATACAATGAGCTTAGCCACAGTATATATATAACATATAATATCTTTACTAATTGAATTCGTGTTCTATGATTGAAAACCACTTGGCTTTTATCCATTATAACTCACTACCTAAAAACCCAATATCTAGCTACTTTCCTTAGTTGTTTACAAACCAATAATTTCCTTATGTATTTATTTTAACGTGTTATTAATTTTCCAGCTTAACTAAGTTGATTATCAAATCTATGGTGTGCCCTCACTCTCTGTGAATTCAATCCCTATGTACAACAGCTGAACCTCTTATATGAGAGAGTAATGATAGGGCCTGATTTTTGCCATGATATCTGACATATTTAGAGTCTATTATATGTTTTCGGAGTATATTTTAGAGTATTTTCAGGTTCAAGTACGTTCTGGAGAACTTTGGTGATTCTGGAGCTTTTAAAGATGCAGAACCGCGCCGATGCGTCAGATGTTTAGATATTGATGGAGACCTTACCATGGTGCGATTGATCTTATATCTGGACAGAAGATATAGCTTTGAGTTAGCTTTCCAATGCCACCGGTTTGAGGTCCATCGAACGGTTAGATCTAAAGCAATGCCCGATTTACTGAAGTGTGGTCTGTCTGCCTCGCGAGAAGAAGCTGTCGAGAAGATGAATGAGTGATGATCGATGGCACAGCCATGGTGTCAATCGAAGGTGATCCCAGAAGACAGGGCCGACTTGTTATATGGCTGACTTACGCCCAGATGTCATGGCAAGTTACCAGAATACCCTGCACGAGTTTAGACCTAATTTATTTAGTTTTCTAAGCCATTGCTGACGAAAAAACTTTATTCTATCTATTGTTCTAGAGTTAGGAGAGAAGGGAGGAACTCCTTCAGAGTCCTCCTGCAACTCCTTTGGTTCTTATTTGCTTTCTATTCTATATCTATTCAGTTCATCTATGATTTCCGTGACAAAGATCATGTCTGAGTAGATCTCTTATTAGGTTTAGGATTTATTAATCGTATTGATGGATTAGCCAAACAATAGAAGTGCAAGGGTGATTATTAGATCTATCAATATAATTTTTTTTATTGCTTCTTTTTCGAGAGTAGCTGACTAGAACCCTGATCATAGGATAATTAGGTGCAAGCAAGAGCATGGTCTACTACCAGAATTAATCCTATTGAGCTAAGTTGCTAGAAACAAACAAGAGTTGATTTAGTTAATTTAGTGAACTTATCGAATTAGGTCATAAAGCTTGACTCAAGAAACCATCGATCAACGCAAGATCATTGCCATCGATCGACGATCATTCCGTGTCAACAAGCAAGAGCTGAAACATCGGACTTAGTCAATAGATTAGACTTGCAGTGAGAGCTGGTCGTATTTTACATTAGATATCGAGTTCTATGATTAATACCCTTATCTTCTATCCTCTATAATTCACTTGCCTGAAACCCTAGATCTAGCTATTTATTATTATTGCTTACTTAACAATCAATCAATTATCTGCTATAGTTTATTTACTGCTTATTAATATATTTGCTTAGCTTAATCGCGACTGTACTGAGTTTATTGTGTGCCCACGCTCCATGTGGACTCG
Organism: Moricandia moricandioides; assembly: GCA_905132885.1. NCBI lineage: Eukaryota > Viridiplantae > Streptophyta > Magnoliopsida > Brassicales > Brassicaceae > Moricandia > Moricandia moricandioides. Next base: position 32,510 of record CAJHQQ010001114.1, read on the forward strand.
ATCTCTACATACTACAATTTGACCTCTATTGGTAAGAGTAGTTCGTATGGTTAATTTGACAGATTTTGCATTGAAATAGAGAAAAACCCTCCTGTTAAGTAATCAATGGCTCTAGGTTAATTTGAGCACGTATCATAATGCCTTTGTTTTGTCTTGATTCCAGGTGAACAAAGAAACAAATAAGAAGACAAAAGTACTAAGGCAATATTCATAAGGTATCCAGCCAACCAGAAAGGGTAAAAATGCTACTCACCAGAATCAAGAAAGTTTATCGTGTCAAATGATCTAAAGTTTCTTGAATCCAAGAGGTATTATGATGAGAAGAGTTAGGAAAGCCTTAACGATTTGTCTCATGCACCCTTGGATAGGGAAAACAACTTTAGGATAATCTTAGAGAGTTTGGCTGTCAGTCAACAAAAGACAAGGGAAGAGGCAAAAGAACCATTCACCCAAGTAGCTGAACCAGTCGAAGAAGAAGTCCATCTTGATCATGAGGGAGAAAACCAACCAGAACCAGAGGAGACAATGCTTAAGCTGGTTCTGAAGTTCATTATCAAAATGAACAAGAAGAAGAAAACCAAGAACAGTCTCAAACCGATGAGAATGAGGCTGAATTTGGATAAGTGCAGCCAATAAGAAGAAGCGCTAGGATGAGGAGAGAGCCATCAGATTGGGTAAACTCAAGAGTGTACTACAATGCCAATGCAGTAGCTCATCCAATTCAAGCTGCATTCTCTCTAGCACAATATCCAGAGGAGCATCAAGGCTTAATGAGTTATCTGGATCAGGAATTCATACCAAGATCATTAGAAGAAGCAATGGAAGATGATGAATGGAAAGAATCTGTTGGTCATGAAACCAAGGCTATGATCAACAATGACTTTGTATGAAGCTGAACTTCCAAAACGCAAGAAGGCAGTGACTAGTAGATGGATTTTTCACCATCAAGTACCTGGCTAATGGAAAACCAGAAAGGAAGAAGACAAAGCGGTTGCAAGAGGGTTCACGTAAACATATGGAGAAGACTAAAATGATACATTTGCTCCCATGGCTAAATTACACACCATAAGGATTATCATATCTCTAGCAGTCAACTTGGAAAGGGAACTTTGGCAAATGGATGTCAAGAACGCTTTTCTTAAATGGGAACTAGAGGATGTGAAGTCTACATGCGCCACACTTCCATGTGTAGACAATTTAGTTAAGCCAGCAAATGTTCTAAGAGTCAAGAAGGCAATTGATGGACTGAAACAATCACCAAGAGCTTATTACGACAAGCTGATCACCACCGTAAATGGGGAAGGATTTAGACATTCTGAGGCAGACCACACCCTATTCACTCTCACCAGACAACAAGGTATAGTGGCCATCCTTATGTATGTTGATGAAATCATCATCACAGGAAATGACAAAGAAGGTATACGAGAAACCAAAACTTACTTGAAATATGTTTTTGAGATTAAGGACTTGGGTGAACAAAAGTACTTTTTTGGAAGTATGCCAATTTAAAGAGGGGCGCTTCTTATCCCAAAGAAAGTACACATTTTATATCTTGGATGGAGCAGGTATGCTTGGAGATAAACCGGCTAAAACACCATTGGAAGATGGTTACAAGATTTGCGTGAGGGGGATTATGAAGACACACCATTTGAAGATCCAAAACAATACAGAAGACTAGTGTGTAAACTCATATACTTAACCATTACTAGATCTGATTTTTTTTTGTTTTGTTGTGAACCAGGTGAGCCAGGATATGCAAGTGCCAAATGTTCGTCACTGGAAAATGGTGGAAAGATTACTTAGATACCTCAGTGAAGCTCTAGGACAAGGAGAATTGATGGGGTGTAATGGCGACACAGAAGTTGTTGGGTATTGTGATGCTGAATGGGCAAGATATAAGAATGATAGGAAATCAACCACATGCTATTCCACCTTCATAGGAGGCAACCTGGTCACCTGGAAAAGCAAGAAGCAAAAAATGGTTTCATGGTCAACTGCTAAGCATTATATAGAGCCATGAGGAAGCTTTCAAATGAGCTAGTATGGATTAAAGGGCTTCTCAAAGACTTGGGCATATATATCACAGAGCCAATCATATTGCATTGTGATAACCAGAATGTTATCCATATAGCATCAAACTCATGTTCTACGAAAGGACAAAACACAATGAAGTTAATTGTCACAAAAATAGACACGTTGTGGAGCAACAGATCATCCTACCTTGCTACACAAGAAGTGAAGATTAACTGGCTGGCATCTTCACCAAAGGAGCAAGCACCAAAGTCTGTGAGTACATCCATCCAAGGTTGGGACTCATGGACCTGTCTAGATCATGATCCTCTCAGCCATGCAACATCTACTCTTTTGCTCATTGTACTTTTGTCCCATTGTGTTTTTCACATTAAGGTTTTAATGAGGGATGTCTTCATGGGGTCGAAGCTTAACCATACTTATGGCTAAGATTGAGATGGAGTATTGACATGAAGAAATAAAGAAGAGATCCAATTAAGTTGAAAGAATGCATTCAGAACAATAGTTTGAGCTTATACTGTTTAGTTCGTACAGTCTGTCCCATAACCAATCAGACTTGACTTAGAAGGCAAGGAAAAGAGGGCAGCACGTCCACCTTGTGTTCAAAAGCTGAGAAGAATGTTGGAAATATTTTAGACCAATTGGGAAGAAGGTGTGAACACAAATTCAAAATATATAGCTGTTGGAGAGAGGCAACATTCTATTATTCAAATATGTTGTCCAGCTTTCACTCATGTCTCTCCACTATGATTATTTTAATATGTTGATGTATGTCTACTTAAAACAACTCTTGTACACATTACTTTCCTAAGGAAAATAATTTCCTCATCTCTCTCTCTCTTAAATTTCAAAATATCTCTTCTCCCTCATGTTCTTAAGTTGTTCTTCATTGTTCTGCACTTTCTAACACTGGAAACATAAATCACTGGACAATCACCACAAAGTTGAATAAATCTCATAGGACTTATGATGAAGAAGTTATTCCATTTTCAACTCATGTGATTCTAGCTTACCATGTTTGAAAAAATGACAAGTTATTCAAGATTATAATCAAAACATGATAAATCAACATGTAAGAATCTTGATCTGGAAACATAAATTAGTGGAAAATCACCACGAAGTTGAATAAATCTAGTAGGAGTTATGTTGAAGAAGTTATCGTACTTTCAACTCATGTTATTACAACATACCTTGTTTGGACAAATGGCAAGTTCTTCAAGATTCTAATCAAGCTAAGAAGCTAAAACTTGAAACATAAATCAGTGGAGAATCACCATAAAGTTGAATAAATCTTATAAAAGTGATGATGAAGAAGTTATCCAACTTTCAAATCATGTGATTTCAGCTTACAATGTATGGACAAATGGCAAGTTATTCAATATTGTAATCAAACCATGATGAATCAAGATGTAATAAACTTTATTTGGAAACATAAATTAGTGGAGAATCATGTTGGGGTCAAAAACGATGATCTCGAAATCAATGTCTAGGATCAAATCTCTTAAGGAAAACCTTCTTGGAATAATTTTAGGAAAGGTCATAGGTAAGAAATCCCGGAACAACGGTCGCGTCAAAAAAGATAATCGTATAAATATTTAAGTCGAAAAGAGCCCGAAAAGGTCTAAAATTCGGCTAAGACCCCACTTACAATTTCAGACGAAATTGTGCCCAAGGTTACTATGAAGGTCTATATACTATTCACAGGAAAAGATAAATGTCAAGTTTCAAAGAATAAACACGAAGATCGGGAATAAATGGAATATTTCCGCAAAGCGATAAACTCGACCTAGGGGCAGAAAAGGAAAGGATGACCGACCTAGAAGGAACATATAAAGGAAACTAACGCAAGAAGAGCCGGGATCCAAAGATTGAGACTTAGATAATTCTTGTTAGCTTATAAGAACATAGAACTTAGGTGGCTAGACTAGCAAGTTTATACTTAGAACATTTTTCTGCGTCTGTTCTGCGATTCTCTTTGTTAGCAATTCCCTATTCATCCTCTTTTCGGTGAAATCTTGTAGCCTGCTCTTATCAATCAATAAAACTCCTCTTTGCAACTTACTATCGCTATTTTGTTATCTATTTCTTGTTCATATTTGTGTGTTTACGCAGATAATACATGTCCTCTGAGAAAATTATGGTTTCCTGAGTTTCTTATTTTACGAAAAGTTTAGACTCCAAAAAAGGTTGATGGGCAGACGAACTCGAAGGAGTCCTTTGGTCCCATCGAATCACACCATGATGGGCAACATGAGAGACTCATTTTGCCCTCGTCTATGTGACAGAATGCATGATCCCAGCTGAAGTCGAATTTCCGGAGTACAAAGGAGGCTGCTTATCAAACAGGAAACCCTTAAAACTCGATGTTACTGGAGGACCTCTACCTCATCAACGAACGCTGGGATCAAGCGCTCATACGAATCCAGAATTACCAACAACAAGCTATTGCAAAATACTACAACTCAAACGCTCGAAATCGCAGGTTCAGAGAAGGCGATCTAGTTCTACGCAAATTTTTCCAAAACATCGCTGAACTAAACACAGGAAAACTTGGAACAAACTGGGAAGGACCTAACAAAGTAATAAAGGTCTTCCGACCAGGAGCGTACGAAATCGCCAACATGCAGGGCGTCAAAATTCCAAGAATCTGGAACGCGATGCAACTCAAAAAATATTATCACTAAACAGTCACACCACAACTAACTGAACTACGAGACGGCTTGATCCCCGAATAAGGGTACATTGGAAAATTTTCGCAAGACGAGTTCAACTGTCCCCCCGTCCCCCCCCCCTCTAAAAGGGGGGGTGGAGTGGGGGTACTTATATGTATACCCGTTTACTACCAAGTTCAAAATATTCGCTCTTGTACTGGATATTTGTGAAACTTTTCCCAACAATAAGAAAACACAATACGGCTTTCACAAGCCTCGTAAATCACCCCTGTCATCAAAATGCTTGATCTCGAAACTTGCCTCGCTTAAAGAAGCCGAAGTAAAAACCAGCGATCGTACTTGACATGGCGTTTTATTTCACTTTCAAATTAACCCTATTTTCCACTTTTACTCTCTCAAATAAGAGGTTCAGTGTAGTACTTAGGGATCGAATCCAGAGAGACTCTAGGATTGCACAAATGACTTATTACTTTCAAATTATAGCTAGATGTATAATAATAATAATAATAATAAAAGCAATTTCAAGATTTATTTGGTTTGTGAGGATCAAATTAAGAGATTAGACTTACGGGAAATTCTTAGGTAGGATTAGATATTACAAATGAATAGATTGCTAGGGTTTTAGTTAAGCACCGTTCTCGAACTCAAACCTTAGGGTTTAGGAGATCGCTCTCACGCATCTAAACTGAGTATCGATCGATGCTAATTCTAAACGATACTAGTTTCACGGTTTGATGGGTTACCTAGACTTCCAATTCAACTCTCGTTTGTTACCACTTATTTCTAAGGTTATAACCAAATCTCGCCTACGATATAGAACCCTAATTTCTAAGGTTGAGGTGATCAAGTTCAACTTAGGATTAAAACAAAGAACCAAGAAGATTAACCTAATAATTCTACATAATCAGCAATACATTATTACCATATGAATAACCCTAAATCTAACAGTGAACTACTCAGACATAGCAATAAAGAACATGAATAAATTCTTAACAAATTGCATAGAATAAACTTAAGGAGTTCAAGATCTTCTTTGTATTGATGATCAAATCTTTGTCTCCAATAGATGTAGCAAGGTGTTTCAACTCTCAATTCTAAAACTCCTTGTGTAACTTATACAACTCTTTCTTAGGTCTTCTAGGCTTTTTAAAAACTAAGATAGAAAACCCTAATAATTAATCTAAATTTTGGCCAGGGACCTGTCTTGCAAATGATGGAACTTCTGGGTAAAAAATGTAATTTCTCAAGTCTTTACCAGTCTCTCTGTCGACTTGGCTGTCGATCGATGCTTCAATCACAAAACTGGATCCGAATCTGGTTTTTTGGCTGAGCATCCTAAATGCTCCAAAATAGTCCAAAAGTTCCAATTGCTTCCAATGAGTACCTAGACCTGTAGATACTCTAAAACAATACCAAATGCATATAAAAGACTATAAAAATACTCTATATATCATATGTAAAATTGGTAAAATCCTTGGCATATCGACTCCCCCAGACTTAACCTTTTGCTGGTCCTCAAGCAAACAAATCGAGTGAAAGAGGTTTTAAAAAGCAAAGACTCACATAATGTCTAAGTATAACTGTCACTCTACTTTGTTGTGACCACATCTTTCAAGTCAATCACAGAGAAGCTTTATATACCCTATCCTAGTATATCAACCAAATGCATTCTACCAACAACTTAGCGAATACTAGTCTGACTCACCCCTCTACTGATTTCTTTTCTTTGCATAAAATAGAAGTGTTGGCTTTACCCTGGGAGTATCGTTAAAAGGACACATGGATTCTTACCTCTGCAATTCCGGACAACCAGGCATAAAGACTTCTTTGATCCCTTTCTTCCCTATTTTCTCTCTTCTCTAAATCTTTTTGGATCTCAAACTCAATGGACAATTATGCTGATACAGTCCATCTTGCCATCTCATTTTCGAGTTTTTTAATAACAAAGTTGCAGGCGAATGGTGGGGTCATCAGTAATGTACATATCCCTCGCTTCCAACAATGTGTGATCGTTCCTTTGAATTATGCCTGGGGTCATCGGTTATGTACCTACCCCTCTGCATCTCGGGAAGTCATCTTTAATCTTTTAAGACTTTAAATAGATGCTGAAGAGAGAAAGAGAGAGTTGGGAACCAGAGGTGCAATGACTTGTACCTATAGACTTGCAGAATGAATCCGATCCAGTGTATGCCAAACCCCAAAGCAAGCAAATAATGTCAGGATTAGTGTTGGAAATAAGCTCCGGTTCCTTCAAACTTTCTAACGAAGTGTGATATAGTGGCATGATGATACACTTTGGTATCTCTAGTAATCACTGTAAACAACCTTCTAAGAATGGTGCTAAAGTGTGGTTAGTTAATAATAAATCTTGATCATAGTATCCTTCTTGACTCAATAAAAACTTTTTGAAAAACTTATAGAAAACACCTTGATGATTGAGTGATTTTTGATATTTTTTTGAAAAACTTATAGAAAACAACCTTCTAAAAATGGTGCTAAAGTGTGGTTAGTTAATAATAAATCTTGTGCATTACCCTAAAACGTCCTAAATTCCGAGATAAACCACAAAAGATTCAATTTTTCTTCAAACCCTAAAAAGTTCCCTAAACTAGAGATTTAGAGAATACACCTTGATGATTGAGTGATTTAGTGAACTAGACAGGTAGAAAGGGTATAAATCGAGTGATATAGGCTTAAGGACAAGCAAAATCCGCCAAAATTGAGAGAGAAATTCAGTGCATACTCCTGTTTGTTTTTGGCGGTTTGGAGAAAAGTGATTTATGAATTTGGGTCGTGTCGAGTTAACCTACTCGACACTCGACCGTCGATCGACGGTCATATAGGGGCGTCGATCAATGGTCTGTTTGGTGACTCCACATTCACTTAAGAATTTCATAATTGATAAATAATTACTGTATAGTTGTTGTTAATTAATTATTGTTATTATATAATATATATTTTCTAGTTTTTTATTTAATTTATTATTATTTATTATATATATATATATATATATTAAATTAGTGGGTTGCCTCCCACTCGGCGCTTGTTTAAAGTCTTTACCTTGACGAAAAATGGGCTTATCATTCGGGGTCAGACACCTTTAGACGCATTGTCTGACTATGCGGAATTTCAACTTTAGCCCAGTAATGTTTCACTCGCTGACTATTCACCATGAAATCCTCTCCTTTAGGATTAAATAGGACAATTGTCCCGTAAGGCGTAACTTTTTTAATGGTGAAAGGTCCAGACCAACGAGAACGTAGTTTTCCGGGAAATAGAGTTAACCAAGAGTTGTACAGGAGTACTTTATCATTCGGTTCGAAAGGCCGTGAAATAATTTTCTTGACGTGATATGCTTTCGTTCTCTCCTTGTAAAATTTCGAGTTCTCGTAGGCGGGATTTCTGATTTTATCTAGCACATTTAGTTGAATTAATCTCTTTTCAGCTGCGGGTTTAGCACCAAAGGTTATCTTTTTTATGGCCCATTCTGCTTTATGCGCTAGTTCTACCGGGAGATGGCGCACTTTTCCATACATTAGGTGAAATGGGGTAGTTCCTAATGGTGTTTTAAACACTGTTCAGTATGCCAAAAGTTCACCATCTAACTTCAAAGACCAATCTTTACAGGTTGATCCTACCGTCTTTTCTAGGATTTCTTTGATCTGACGGTTGGATACTTCTATTTGTCTGCTGGTCTGGGGATGATTAGGTGTAGCTACGCGATGGTGAACTCCATGTTTCTTGAGTACTTTTTCGAACACTTTGTTAATGAAGTGGGTACCTCCATCGCTTATTACGATTCGCGGAAGTCCAAATCTGGGAAAGATAATACTCTTAACGAGTTTAACGACTACGGCAGCATCATTTTTCGGAGTTGTTATTGCTTCCACCCCTTTAGATACATAGTCGACAGCAACCAGTATGTATTTATTTCCGTGCAAAGAAGGGAAAGGGCCCGTGAAATCGATGCCCTAGCAATCAAACACTTCAACTTAAAGTATGAAATTTTGTTTCATTTCGTTTCTCTTGCTGATTTTTTCTGTTATTTGGCAGTGGTCGCATTTCCCTACGTAGGATTGAGCATCTCGAAACATAATTGGCCACGAAAAGCCCGCTTGTAGAATTTTTGACATTGTCTTAAAACTAGCAAAATGTTTGGCGTAATCGGATCCGTGACAATGATATAAAATTTTCTTGAGTTTCGCTTTCGGCAACACATCGTCTATATTTGCCGCCAGAGCAGTGTTTGTAAAAATAAGGTTCATCCCAGTGATATCTCCGGATTTCTCTCAAAATTTTTTTTTATGATATCCTTTGAAGAGTTCAGGTTCTACTTTGGCTGCAAGATAGTTTACTATATCTGCATACCAAGGTCTATTAGTGGTGTTCAGTGCACACACCCCCTGACTTAAACTTCTACCTCCGGGAGAGTTATTATTCGGGATCAAAGGATTACAACTGACGTTGATATTTATTAGAATGATTATTTCATCGTCCTTCTCAAATGTATTGTCGATCGACTGTGTATGGGAAATATCGATCCATGCTTTGCGGCTAAAATCATTCGACGGGCTTAGCATGTTGTCGATCGATTCAATTTCATGTGCTGAACTGACTCTACCAAGAAAATTTGATTCTGTTAAGTTGACATTTTCTGTAGGTAAGAAATCATCTATAGGGATGTCGTCATCAATTCTTATTCATGATAAGTGGTCTGCGACTCCGTTTTCTACTCCTTTCTTATCTTTGATTTCTATGTCAAATTCTTGGAGAAGTAGACACCATCGTAGAAGTCTCGGCTTAGCGTCCTTTTTGTTCATTAAATATTTTAATGCCGCGTAACCGGTGTGAACTACTACTTTTGAGCCGACTAGATAGGATCAGAATTTCTCAAAAGGGAATACCACGACCAATAACTCTTTTTCTGTTGTCGCATATTGTGTTTCGCATCGTCTAGAGTTCTACTGGCGTAGTATATAGCATGCAACTTTTTGTTTTTCTTTTGCCCAAGTACTGCGACTACAGCGAAATTGTTGGCGTCACAAATAATTTCGAATGGTAGATCCCAGTCTGGTGCTTGGACAATAGAGGCGGATACGAGTGCTGATTTGATTTTTTTTAAGGCGTCGAGACATTCGGGTGTAAAATTGAATTTCACCTCTTTGCACAGGAGTGCAGTAAGCGGTCTAGCAAGTTTGCTCAAATCTTTTATGATCACCAATAGAATCCAGCAGGTCCTAAAAAACTTCTAACGTCTTTGACATTAGTGGGTGGTGGCAGTCCAGTCATTACTGCAATCTTTGCCTTATTTACCTCTATTCCGGCTGCTGATACATTGTGTCCCAAAACAATTCCGCTGTTAACCATAAAATTGCATTTTCCTAGTTCAAAACCAGATTTTTCTCTTTGCTTCTAGCTAGTACCTTATACAGGTTATCGACATGTTTTGAAGTTTGGACCATACACGGAGAATTCGTCCATGAAAACCTCCATGGAGTCCTCGATCATATCGGTGAATATCGACATCATGCATCTTTGGAAAGTCGCAGGGGCGTTACAGAGTCCAAATGGCATCCTGCGATATGCGAATGTTCCATATGGACAAGTAAAGGTGGTCTTTTCTTGATCGTCCGGATGTATGGGAATCTGGAAAAATCCTGAATACCCGTCAAGAAAATAGTAGTACTCGTGGCTTGCAAGCCTTTCTAACATCTGATCGATAAAGCGTAAAGGGAAATGATCTATTCGTGTGGCAGCATTTAGTTTCATGTAATTGATACGCATTATGTGTTCGGTGACAGTTCTAGTAGGGATCATTTCATCTTTGTCATTCTTTACCACGGTAATTCCTCCTTTTTTGGGACTACATGAACCAGACTGAACCAGTTGCTACAATAACGCCTACTTCTAGAAGCTTCATGATTTCCTTTTAACTACTTCCTTCAGGTTGGCGTTTAATCTCCTATGATGCTCGATGTTAGATTTGGATTCATCATCAAGGTGTATCCTATGCATGCATAAATCGGGAGAGATTCCCGGGATGTCATCTAACAAATATCCGAGAGCCTTGCGGTGCTTCCGAAGTTTATTCAGCAACAGTGCTTGCTCTTCGTCTACTCAAGTTTGCATTTATGATGACAGGATATGAATTTTTGTAAAGAAAAGCATATCTAAGACCGGCAGGAAGTGGTTTAAGCTCAATTTTAGGTGCTTTTTCCCTGGTCCATTCGTTGGTCATAGTACGTTGTCGATCGATGGTGATATCGGGATGTCGATCGATGGGGATTGATAGACCAAGTTCGTGAAGATCGACATTAAAAATTTCTTATGTGGCATCCATTAACCTTTTATACTCTCCAGTGCGATCTTCTAACGCAGAGATGTCACCTTCAAGAGATTTGATTGGTCTCTCTAGAGGATCGTTTGAGTACATATCTATGAATTATTCGTCTACTAGGTCGAAAAGGTAATCTAGATTTGTAATTATAAATATGTGTAGTATCACCATGAATTTGAATCAATATAATAGGAGTTATGATGAACAAGTTATACCACTTTCAACCAACGTGATTCTAGTGTACCCTGTTTTTAGATTTGGCAGTTTCTTCTTGATTCTAATCAAACCAGAATAAATCACGATGTAAGAACCTTGATTTGGACACATAAATATATGGAGAATCACCCTGAATTTGAATCAATATCATAGGAGTTATGGTAACCATAAAATTCCACGGTGGTGGTAGTCCAGTCATTACTGCAACCTTTGCCTTGTGTACCTCTATTTCGGCTGCTGATACCCTATGTCCCAAAACAATTCCGCTGTTAACCATAAAATTGCATTTTTCCTAGTTCAAAACCAGATTTTTCTCTTTGCTTTTAGCTAGTACCTTACACAGGTTATCGAGACATGTTTTGTAGTTTGGACCATATACGGAGAATTTTTCCATGAAAACCTCCATGAAGTCCTCGATCATATCGGTGAATATTGACATAATGCATCTTTGGAAAATCGCAAGGCCGTTACAGAGTCCAAATGGCATCCTGCGATATACGAATGTTCCATATGGACAAGTAAAGGTGGTCTTTTCTTAATCGTCCGACTGTATGGGAATCTAGAAAAAATCCTGAATACCCGTCAAGAAAATAGTAGTATTCGTGGCTTGCAAGCCTTTCTAACATCTGATCGATAAAGTGTAAAGGGAAATGATCTATTCGTGTGGCAACATTTAGTTTCATGTAATTGATACGCATTATGTGTTGGCTGAAAGTTCTAGCAGGGATCATTTCATCTTTTTCATTCTTTACCACGGTAATTCCTCCTTTTTTTGGGACTACATGAACCGGACTAACCCAGTTGCTACAATAACGCCTACTTCTAGAAGTTTCATGATTTCCTTTTGAACTACTTCCTTCAGGTTGTGGTTCAATCTCCTCTGATTCTTGATGGATGATTTGGAATCATCATCAAGGTGTATCCTATGCATGCATAAATCGGGAGAGATTCCCGGGATGTCATCTAACAAATATCCGAGAGCCTTGCGGTGCTTCTGAAGTTTATTTAGCAACAGTGCTTGCTCTCCGACTACTCAAGTTTGCATTTATGATGACAGGATATGAGTTTTCGTAAAGAAAGCATATCTAAGACCTGGTGGAAGTGGTTTAAGCTCGATTTTAGGTGCTTTTTCCCTGCTCCATTTGTTGGTCACAGTACGTTGTCGATCGACGGTAATATCGGGATGTCAATCAACGGGGATTGATAGATCAAGTTCGTGAAGATCGACATTAAAAATTTCTTCTGTGGCATCCATAAACCTTGTATACTCTCTAGTGCGATCTTCTAACGCAGAGATGTCACCTTCAAGAGATTTGATTGCTCTCTCTAGAGGATCGTTTGAGCACATATCTATGAAAGATTCTTCTGCTAGATCGGAAAGGTAATCAATATGGTAGGTTTGACCGTCGATCAAAGGTTGTATTATTATACTTTCCATGTCAAATACCATCAGTATCTTTCAGATTTTGAGGCATATACGTCTTTCTTTAACATCAATGATCGCCCCGAAAGTTGACATGAAAGGTCTTCCTAAGATAATTGGATTCTAAGGTTCTCGCTCATATTTAAGTACTATGAAATAGGCAGGTATATCACAGTTAATAATGCATACGGGCACGTCCTCAAGTACACCTTCTGGAATTCTAGTGGATCTATCAGCTAAAACGAGAGTGACCCTGGTAGGTTGAAACTGCGTTACGCCGAGAGTGACTGCAACGGAATAAGGCATCCGGTTTACACTAGAGCATAAATCACAGAGGGATTTTGAAATCTCTCATCGCTAATAGTGCAGTCTAGAAAGAAACTACCGGGATCAGGGAGTTTGACTGGAGTTTTTCCTTGAATAATTTCGCTCACTTCTTCGGATATCATCATCACGCAGTGTTCTGATTCATGGAATCCTCGTGATGCCGCATCTTTCACGTTCTGCTTAATGGCAGACGAGATGTGAATTGCATCACTTAGTGGCATCTCAATGTTTACTTTGTCAAACGCTTTCTTGCATATTGCATTTTGCAGCTGCTTCTTCTTGTTCTTAGCGTTTTTCGAGGAAAAGGGGGGTTTCGATTGGTAGACCTTTGTCCTAAACGGTGCGGCTGGTTCTGGGTCGGAGTGTCGATCGATTCTTGCTTTAGAGCATCGATCGATTATAGGTTCGGAGTGTCGTTTGATGCTCAATAGGGAGTGTCGATTGATGTCCCCTACGCGTGTGTTCTTTTCCTTAGGTTCAATAACTAATTCTTCAAGTTCGTCATTTTGGTCTAATACTTCAGTTTCAGGTGGGATTTCAAGATATTTCTCGTAAATTTCGAGCGGGATGCGGTGCGATTTATCTTTTTCATCTGTTATGATTTTCTCAAATTCATCAATGGTGATGCTCTCTTTAAAGCCAGCGGTGAATTCTCTACCGCTTCATAAAGCTACGACATTGGAATGGCTCTTGGGATTAGCGTTTGTTTTAAAAGGTAAAACTCTGTCCTCTCTCCTGATGGACATAGCGTTACACGCCACTTGATAGTCGATCCTCTTAATGTGTTCGCTCAGAGTTTCAAATTTTTCTGTCATCTCTGAGTATATAAGATCTAACGTCTCATTAAGGTTGGCGGCTATTCTACGTTTTCATGTGAAGACTTGATTCATTTTTGACTTTGAATTTCTTTTGTGTCTGTTCACAGTGCTGGCATAGTTGCTTGTGAAATTGCCATCGCTTTCCCTAAATTGTTGTTCGTTCAGGTTGATCACATCAGAGAACTCAACTCATTTTTCGAAGTCAGAAAAAAGGCATCGTCATGACCGTAAGGTTGAGACAAACCATATCCATCCAGAGGGGTCGCAACTTCTGCAAGAGGTTTTCTAACTCGGATAGAGTGCTTCTCCTCTGCGAAAATTGGTGGTTCCTTCTTTTTGGTGTCTCTCTTTTCGAAAGCTCTACCTAAAGCTATGTTTTCTATCAGCCTTTTATCACTTTCAGGGCTTCGGGTGCCGAAGTTCCCCTCGCTGGCTGTATCAAGGATGGTTTAATAGTCTAGGTTTAGTCCTATATTGAAAGTGTTGATGAATTGGGTTCTGAGAATCCATGGTGCATGCACGAAATTTGGTAGCCCTTGAACCTCGTCCAGGCGTTTTTAAAAGATTCGGGGATACCTTTAATGAATGTGGATATTTCTCTCCTCGCTTCCGAGTATCTCTTCTCGTCAAAGAAGTGATTGATGAAAGCGCTTCTAATTTCTCCAAACAAGTCAGGGATCCTGGTGGTAACTGGTTCAGCCACCTCCTGGCATCACCATATCTTCTAGCATCGTGATGTAATCATTCGTGTGTTTGGTAGGAAAACCACTGAATTGATTTTTGCCCGCCATAATTAGGAAGTCAATATCAACCTCAGAGCTTCCTGTATGGTTATCAGATAATCGAATTGCGGACCTATTGGAATAGGTCCTGCTGGGTTATACGTATTCGAGCAATGGCAATTTATGCTTTATTTGATTCTTTAGAGATTTAGTGATTTGATTGGGGATTGCAGCCCCTTGATAATTAATTAGTTGGCTGGCTTCGTTGCTTTTATTGTTCATTTGCTCTACATTCTTATTATCAGAATAAGTTAACGCGTACTTACCTGCTTCCGGCTGATCGGTATCGATCAACAGCAATGGAAGGGTGTCACCCGACAGTAGTGGACCAGCGTCGGTTACCGGTTATTTAGATTGTATAAGATAGATTCCAGGTAATAACCAAACTTTCGCTTGCCCTATAGAACCCTAATTTCTAAGGTTGAGGTAATCAAGTTCAACTTAGCGTTAAGAGTAACTTAAACAAAGAACCAAGAAGATTAACCTAACAATTCGATAAAATCAGCAATACATTATTACCATTTTAATAACCCCAAATCTAACAATGAACTACTTAGACATAGCAATAAAGAACATGAGTAAGGTGTAGCAAGGTGTAGAATAAACTGAGTAAAAAGATAAGGAGCTTAAGATCTTCTCTGTAATGACGATCATAGCTTTGTCTCCAATAGATGTAGCAAGGTGTTCCAACTCAATTCTAAAACTCTTGTGTAACTTAGATGACAACTCTTTCCTATGTCTTCTAGGCTTTTTTTAAACTAAGATATAAAACCCTAATAAATAGTCTAAATTTCGGCCAAAGACTTGTCTTGCAAATGATGGAACTTCTGGGTAAAACTTGTAATTTCTCAAGTCTTCACCAATCTCGCTGTCGACTTGGCTGTCGATCGACTCACAGTGTTTGAAAATCGATGGTTCACTCACAAAACTGGATCCGACTCTAGTTTTCTGGCTAAGTATCCTAAATGCTCCAAAATAGACCAAAAGCTCCAATTGTTTCCAATGAGTACCTAGACCTGTAAAAACTCTAAAACAGTACCAAATGCATATAAAACACTCTCAAAATACTCTATATAGGTAAAATAGGTAAAATCCATGGCATATCAGTACTCATACCCGCAAACATTTTATCGCAAGATTCGGCATAAGAAAAACTTAACCTTCGATTCAGCGAGACATCGCTAATGCTCGAATAATTGTTTTTGCTAAAACTTTCCAAACGGAACCGTCGTCTTAAAAACACCTTCTCAAACACGTATCCTTTTGAAGAATCAAAAATGGTAATATCTACCGATATGTTTGTTGATGATCACAACAAACTCTCAACGTCCTAAACAGACGAAGCCATCTCGTAGAGATAGCTCTCATACATCTGACAAAACGATAATCGCGCTATATATGAAATCCGAAATTTTTATCAGCACTTCAAGACAACTTTAAAATTATCTTTGTGAAGATTCTCAATTCCTACCAGGAAATTCATATAAGCCGAGAACATATCGTGTACTTTAAATCGGTACGAAATCAGGTTAAAATCGTGACAGGTAACCCGATAGCCAATTAGTCATCGTAAATCTTAAACCGAGAGTAAACATAGATCATTCCCTAAACCCAGCACACTGGTCTCTAACATCTCTAGGCATAGTATCAAATCGATATGAGATCCTAAAATATCTCTCTTTGCTTATATTTAGACGTCCTCAAAAATCTCGCAAAAGTAAAGTTTTGCGAAAAACCATCGAAACGGACCAAGAATATAGCAATTCGCCCAGGGGTCAGATATGAGATGACAACTTGTAGTCTCCCTATACGCTCCAACGAATACTCATACGCTCATAAAATGCAAAATGAAATTCATTTAAAGCCGCAAGCTGCCAGTCCCAAAATGAAAATACGGCCAACGAGGCCGGAACAAACATAAACCATAACATAAAAAACAACAAAATTCTCGAACGAGACTGCAACCTCACTCATACTTCAAATACGGAACCTCATCTTTGCCCATCACCTCATCCACGTTCGGGGCGGCACCACCTCCGCCTTCTGACCCCAAGATCTTGCCCATCTTGGTTATCCAAGCGTGGCCGAAGGGTACATTCGGACTTAAGGCAAGAAAGGATCAGATCGAAGTCAACCTCCACATCCACAAGCTCGTTTTTACGAGCATATAGCTTAACCTTCTCGTCCCGTGGAGATGGGGGTACTTCACCCTGAAAGAACTGAATATAACCCTGAAATACCCAAATCTCACTCATCCCCCTTCGATGCATGCCAGAGCCAGGTCTCGATTATGAACCATCACCACAGAGTCAAGGAAATTGGAGATCCTTGCCAAACGAGCCTGAAACTTGGTATTAAGAGCATCTTTAGCCTCTTCAATCCCGCAACTCGTCGACCCTTCTCTACTCTGAAGCTCTCGCTGAAGTTGACGCACATCCGAAGCCTTCGTCTTCCTGACCTGTTTAACCTTAAGCAAAGAAATAGCACTCTTCCCAAGACCTCACTAGAGCTCACCAATCCAAGCCTCAAACTAAGATACTTCAATAGAATGAGAGTCCTCGATAACTTTCAACCTAACCTCGATCTGCGATGACTTATCCTGCGACTCTTATCCGACATTATTGATCATGCCATCTATCAACGACACAAACTGCAAAAACAAGATGAGAATCAGAGAATAACCAACGTTCTCACAAAGAAACACTCTTGAGTAAAACCTTGGCACGATGTTGGGGCATCAGACCCAAACCAGACGCTCCTCTTGATAAAGGACCAGCCTCGACGCACTTGGTGCATCTCCTCTTCATAGTCGCGTCGAGATTAGCACACAGCCTTTTGCGACCCCTCGAAGCAATAGTCGGAGTGGCGCTAGGAGCGCAGTCCCAAAATGATCTCTCTCTTGGAAGGATGACAAGGCATCGACTAAGGAGCTGTGTCGGATTCGATAACAGAAATCTGAGTCGTAGACGAACCCGACGGTTGGGCTACAGCCTCAGGCGCGGGTACAGCCGGTAATTGTAGCCCCTCCACAAGAAGTAGTGTTGTGCAAGGGTGGTACCTGGCCTGGGGAAGCCAAGGTGTCCGCTGGAGTATGGAGATTCGGCGGGACAGCATGTGGTGGACTGACCACCCCCTTGGCGTCACTGCGATCCATCTCATCCTAAAAAGAAAGGAACCATGCAATATGAGCCGGAATGGCTCCGGGGACAGGAGAGTCCGATGTGCTAGCATTAAGGGCCTTGCTCATCTACACATCACAACTCTTCTGGCCGCTACGGGAAGAAGACATCTTTGCGGAGGGAAGTTTTTAAGAAAGAAGGCAGAGAAAAACTTAGAGAGTTGAGAAAGTGTGGAGAGAATGAAGAATGGGAGTCCAATACTTATAAGCAAATAAGGGTGAGACACTTCTCCGCATTAAAATAATCGACAAAAATTCTTTTAGGGAATTTCGTTCCTAGTCGTAGATTCCGATTAACAACATCTCTCTCCCGCAAGAACCACGCACGAAACTTACGAGCTGGAAGTTAACTATTGAAGTCAAAAACGGTAATCTCAAAATAAATTTCTTGGATCACATCTCTTAAGGAAAACCTTCTCGCAATAATTTCAGGAAAGGTCCTAAGTAAGAAACCCAAGAATAACGGCCACGGCGGAAGCACAAAAAATGCCAAGTTGGACCAACCAATCCAACTCGCCTGATGGCAAATTAGATGCACTTGGATCAACCATTCGAACTCGCCTAATGGCGAGCTGGATGCACCACGAAGTAGAATAAACATCATAGATGTTATGATGAAGGAGTTATCTCACTTTCAACTCATGTGATTCCAGCTTACCATGTTGGGACAAATGACAAGTTCTTCAAGATTCTAATCAAACCAAGATGAATCAAGATGTAAGAAATATGATTTGGAAACATAAATCACTGGAGAATCACCACAAATTAAAATTAATCCTAGGAGTTATGATGAAGAAGTTATCCCACTTTCAACTCCTGTGCTCCCAGCTTACCTTGTAAGGACAAATGGAAAGTTATTCAAGATTCTAATCAAACCAAGATGAATCAATAAGCAAGAAGCTTGATTTGGAAATATATATCAATGGAGAATCATTACAAATTTGAATAAATCTCATAAGATTTATAGTGAAGACGTTATCCCACTTCCAACTCATGTGATTCCAGCTTACCATGTTTGGACAAATGGCAAGTTCTTCAAGATTGTAATCAAACGAGGATGAATCAAGATGTAAGAAACTTGATTTAGAAACATAATAAGTGGAGAACGAGATTTTGACCCGCTCTTTGAAAGCGCGGTTATGTTTTCTTGATCATTTTCATAAAGGATGCATGAATTTGTAACTTTTTATTAGAAAGTAAATAATTTTAAAATCGTTTTATTATAATATTTGAGTATCAAGCGTCGTTTTATATTTGATCCAAACCGGTTCTCGAATAAATAGACCCGAAGGTCTGTACATATTGCATATTTTAACATATATAATTTACTAATCTCCTTAATTTATCTAAATTTTTATATAAATATACATATATGAGAATTAAAATAATATAATTTGTCTATTTCGATTTGTGTTATATTATTTTTAAATTGTTTTTAACATGTTACAACTGGATATAATTTCTAATAATATTATATATATATATATATATATATATATATATGATAATATTTTGTTGAGGAAAATAATTTTTCTCTGACAAATTTCAAAAAAAATGTTATTCATATGTTAAGTTAATTAATTTTATACACATTAATAGATTATTTGTTAAGATATCTATTTACAAACATATTTATAATATCAATTTTACTTACTGAATATTCATTTCAAACATTTTAAACTTAGGAAATTTTTCATTATTATTTTTAATACAATATATAGATACTTTTAGTTTAGTATTTATAAAAACACTTTAAACTGCAAACTTATATTATTCTCTAAAATTATTATATAAAATTTTATAGTGGATAAATTTTTTTTGGAAGTCGCATCAAAAAATTGTTATGATAATAAATACAATGCTAAATTTTTAAAATAAAATAAGAAAAGAGAGTAAATATACATAATTAATTGTCTTTTTAGTTTTGGAATATTTTCTAAATTAATTTATTGATTAATATTAATTTGTTATGGTATCCAAGTAAAGGACTAACATTTCTTGTAAATAACTACAAAAAGCAAGGGCAGAATCCTATAGTATAGATCACCAATAAGTTGAATTAATCTCCTAGGACTTATGATGAATAAATTATCTCACTTTCAACGCATGTGATGCCAGCTTACCCTTTTTGGATAAATTTCAATTTATTCAATATTCTAATCAAACTAGGATGAATCAATATAAGAAGGTTTATCTGGAAACATAAAATAGTGTAGAATCACCTCAAAGTTGAATAAATCTCATAGGAGTTATGTTGAATAAGATTCTAATCAAACCACAGCCATTGGCCTCTCTCTCGAATTTCGGTCGATACGCTCTTTGTTTCATCTCAATCGGAGTTACCACTATAATTTTATGATAAAAACCGTGAAGACTCATTTTGCCGAACGAAGTTCATGGTTATCGTACAAACGGCAACAGTTAACTCAACACCACAGTTGTCTAAACTATACGAGAGGTGTAACTTTCTTGCTAAAGCGACGTCGTATCATTAAACGTTCTTTCGAAGAAATCATAAAACGTTTAAGTCGAAACACGGCCCAAAGAGGCCTAGGACACAGCTAAAGACCCACGTGCGATTCCATACGAAATTGAGCCCAACAATGTTATGACGGTGTGTCTTTACTCACAGAAAAAGATAGGTCTCGCAAAATCGGAAGATAAAAGTCAAGTTTCCAAGATAATGATAAAGATCGAGATAAAAAGGAAGGTTTCCGCGAAGCGATAAGCTCGGCCTAAGAGTAAAAAAGGAAAGGTGAACCGATCCAGAAGGCATATATAAGGGGAGTTGAAGCTAAAGGCGCAGGGATCCAGAAGATTTAGACCTAGAATAACTCTGCTAGCTAAGAAGAATTTAGAATATAGGCGGCTGCATACTCGGAACTTTACTTATATTCTTCTTCATCTCTGTTCTAAGATTCTGTTTGTTAGCTAGATTCTACTAGTTTTTTTCTTCGGAAAGTCATGTAGCTTTGTTCTTATCAATCAATAGAACGCCTCTGTCCAACTTACTATCGATATTCTGTTATCTCTTTCTTCTTTGCTTTCGTGTGTTTAGGCATATATTCCGGGACCTCTAGGAAAGTCGGGTTCTCTTGGCTTTCCTTTGTTTACGAAAATTAACAGTGTGGATTTCAGTTCCAACAGTTAGGCGCTAGAAGGAGGGGGGTCGGATTCTCTAACTCAAAAATCACCGAACGACTTAGAAAGGATATGCCTAACCAAACAGGCAGCAACGTCATCTCCTTCAAGGAGAGAGCAACGACCGACTCGGTCAAACCTCTCAACGATTCTTTGTAATCGAGGTGGCAGTCCATAATATCGATCTCGCAAGGATATTGGTCGACACCAGAAGCTCGGTCGATATCATCTTCAAAAACACCCTCGAGAGAATGGAAATCGATCCATCTGAAATTGCGGAAGACCCAAACCAGGTAGTAGGAATCTCGGGGGAGGCTACCATGACTCTTGGCACAATCAACCTCTCGGATAAAGCCGACAGCATAACAAAAATCGTGGAGTTCCTGGTCATCGATCGACCCATGTCATATAAAGTGATCGTAGGAACTCCAAGACTGAATTCAATGCAGGCTGTCCCGTCAACATACCATATGTGCCTCAAATTCCGAACGCTTAGCAGAATGGAGACAATCTAGGGGAATAGAAAAATTTCGCAAGTCTGTTTCGCCGCGGAACTAAAACGAAAGGGATCGTCATCACAAACCCCCTCCAACAAGAAAATGAAGTCGTCCGTTGATGACAATTCCTTAGGACCAAACGAAACAGAAAGCTTTGGGCAGTCGCGAGAAGCCGAATCACTCGAGGGAAAACGCAAACCAACCTGCGAACCCTTGGTCTCAGTATGCCTCGACGACTCATTCCCAGACCACTGCGTTGAAATCGGCGGTAATCTTGACGATTCCTTAAAAACCGAGCTTGTCTCCTGTCTGAAAAAGAACTTACACGCGTTCGCGTGGGCTGTGGATGAAATCCTAGGGATTGGCATCAACATTACATGTGATGAACTTACCGTCCATCCAACTTACAAACCGGTCAAACACAAAAGACGAAAGTTGGGCCCTAAATGGGCCTCTGCAGTTAACGACGAGGTCGAAAAACTCCTCAAAGTCGGATCCAAAACAGAGGTAATGTATCCTGAATGGCTCGCTAACCTGGTCGTCGTCAAAAAGAAAAACAACAAATGGCGAGTGTGCGTTGATTTTACCGATCTCAACAAAGCGTGTCCGAAGGATAGTTTCCTAATGCCTCATATCGATCGACTGGTCGAAGAAACGGCAAGATACAAACTAGTATCATTCATGGATTCTTTCTCCGGGTACAATCAGATCATGATGAACCCCGATGATCAGGATAAAACAACGTTCATAAATGACCGCGGTACTTACTGTTACAGAGTAATGCCATTCGGCCTTAAGAACGCTGGTGCAACTTATCAGCGACTAGTTAACCGAATGTTCTCCAAACAGCTCGGAAAAGCTATGGAAGTATACATCGAAGACATTCTCCTAAAATCACATGAGGAGCAAGACCACGTCAACCACCTCCAAGAATGCTTCGAGAGGTTAAACCAACATAACATGAAACTGAACCCCGCAAAGTGCAGGTTCGCGGTAGAATAGGGAGAATTTATGGGGTACCTCGTGATGTTTCGGGGAATTGAGGCTAATTCGAAACAGATCACTGCACTGATTGAGATGGCATCTCCAAGAATCAAGCGAGAGGTGCAGAGGTTAACGGGAAGAGTCGCAGCACTCAATCATTTTATCTCACTATCAACGGATAAATGCTTACCTTTATACGACACCTTGAAAGGGAATAAAAAGTTTGAATGGACCAAGGAGTGCGAGAAAGGTTTCCAAAAGCTGAAGCACTACCTGGCCACTCCCCGATGCTCGAAAAACACATTGAAGGGGAGCCTTTGTTTCTGTATATCGCAGTATCCATAACAGCCGTAAGCGGAGTCCTCATCTGAGAAGAGCGAGGCGAATAAAACCCATCTTCAACGTACGTAAAACCCTTCTGGATGCAGAGACGTGTTACCTGCTAATGGAAAAACTAGCTGTCGCGGTCATGATGTCAGCCCAAAAGTTGAGCCTTATTTCCAATTTCATACGATCGTGGTACTCACATCATTTCTGCTTCGGACGATCTTGCATAGCCCCATTCAATCTAGAAGGTTAGCAAAGTGGGCAGTCGAGCTAAGCGGATATGATATCGAGTATCGAGCGAAAGCTTGCGCAAAATCGCAAGTGCTCGCTGACTTCTTGGTATAGCTTCCCACAGGGTGCACGACGAACCAAGAACCAACTTCAACATGGACACTCAACGTCGATGGATCTTTTTCCAAACAGGGCTCCTGGGTGGGAATCCGACTGACTTCACCAATAGGGGAAGTACTGGATCTATCATTTCGATTAATTTTCCAGGCGTCCAACAATGAATCCGAGTACGAAGCCCTCATTGCTTGCTTATGACTGGCTCGCGGCCTGAAAATACACAACATCCACGTATAATGCGTCTCGCAGCTGGTAGCAAATCAGTACAGCGAAGAATACGAGGCAAGAGATGAAAGAATTGACGCCTACTTGAAGGTTTTCAGGACTTAACCGAAAGCTTTGATTAATTCACAGTGACATGATTCCCTCGCGCGGAAATCGCCCAGGCAGATGCTCTGGCCGCACTAGCATCCAGCTCAGATCCAGGTCTCAGCAGGGTGATTCCCATGGAATTCATAGGGCATCCTAGCATCGGGCCGGCAATCGTCATAAACCTGATCGATTTTCCCGACGGCGACACCAACGAAGTCGATATCCAGGCAACACAAGAAACCGAGCAATCCGGGTACAGATTCAACAAACCTTGGACAGAGACAATCCTTGCGTACATCACTGACGGGAAACTCCCAACAGATAAATGGGCAGCCCGAAAGGTTAAGACCCAATCAGCGCGATATGTCCTGGTCGAAGGGGAACTCTACAAGTGGAGATTTTTGGGGCCGCTCATGACCTGCGTAGAAGGAAGGAAAGCACAAAGAATAATGGAAGAGATCTATTCGGGATCTTGCGGGAATCACTCTGGTGGAAAGTCCCTCGCAGTCAAAGTCAAACGCCACAGACACTAATGGCTAACAATGATCAAAGATTGCGAGAACTTTGCACGAAAATGCAAAAAATGCCAGATGCACGCCCCTATTATCCATCAACTGGCAGAGGTCCTCTCATCAATCTTGGCACCGTATCCATTCATGTGATGGTCCATGGACATAGTCGGACCTATGCATAGGTAAAATAAAAACGCTTCCTTCTGGTCTTGACAAATTTTTTTCTCGAAATGGGTCGAAGCAAACTCCTACGCGACCATTAAAGATGCCCAGGTCGAAAGCTTCGTATGGAGAAACATCGTCTGCAGACATGGGGTCCCATACGAAATCGTAATTGACAATGGATCTCATTTTATTTCGACCAGATTCGAGGCCTTCTACGAGAAGTGGAAGATACGAGTGACCAAATCAATCCCTGGATACCCGCAATGCAACGACCAAGCCGAAACTACTAATAAGACCATCCTTGATGGACTTAATAAACGCTTTGACGCCAAAAAAGGGTAGGTGGGCCGAAGAACTTGAAGGATTCTTATGGTCGCACCGCACAACTCCGAGACGCGCTGTGGGGGAAACTCCATTCGCCCTCGGATACGGAGCAGAATGTATGATCCCAGCGGAATTTGAATTTCCCAGATTACACAGAAGATTGCTCCCTGAACGAGAGGATTCAAACAACTTAATGATTCTTGATGAGCTCGATCTAATCAACGAACATCAGGACCAGGCCCTCATACGAATTGATAACTATCAGCAGGAGGCGGAAAAATACTACAACTCAAATGTACACAGCCGCAGGTTCAAAGAAGGAGACTTAGTCCTACGAAAGGTCTTCCAAAACACTGCCGAGCGAAACGCTGGGAAACTCGAAGCAAGCTGGGAAGGACCGTACAAAGTCGTAAAAGTAATGCGACGAGGTGCTTATGAAATAGAAAACATGCAGGATGTCAAGGTTCCTAGAACCTGGAACGCGATGCACCTAAAAAAAATACTATCACTAAGCATTCGCTTAAAACTGAACTACGAGATGGCTTGATCCCCAGCAAGGGGTACGTAGGTAATTTGTCGCAAGATGAGCTCAGCTGTCCCCCCTCCCTAAAAAGGGGGAGAGAGGGTACGTATACGTATACTCACAAAAAGTCCAAAATATCCGCTCATGTACTCGATATTTTCAAAAAAAAAATTAAAGAAAAGGCGATTTTTTCTCGCAAAATTCTTTTATCATCAAAATGTCAAATCTCGTAATTTACTTCGCCCAAAAACCGATGTAAAGAACGATGGCCTTCCACAAACAATCTTGTTGCAAGACGAAACATATGAAAAATCGAACCCTTGACTTGGCGAGACGTCGCCAACGCACGAGAAATCTTTTTTCATCAAAACTTTCTGAACAAAATCTTTATCCCAAATGCAGTCCGCATGCGATATAAAACACACACACCCTCTCAAACCCGTGTCTTTCGCGAAAGCTCAAAAATGGTAAATATCTACCAATAAGTTTGTTGCTGATCACAATGAACTGTCAACATCGTAAACAGACTAATTTATCTCGCAAGGATAGCTCTCGTACATCCGACACAAAGATAATAACGCTATAAAAGAAATTCAGAAATTTTGGTCAGCACTTTCGGGAGACTTAAAAATTGTCCTCGAAGAGATGCTCGATCCCGACCATACAATTCGTATAGGCTGAGAACATCTCATGGACTTTAAAGTGGTACGGGATCAGGTGGAAATCGCAACACGCAAAACGAAAGCCAATTAGTCATCGCACAGCCTTAACCGAGAGTAAACCTAGGTCTTTCCCTAAACCCAGCACACTAGTCTCTAATGTCTCAAGGCATGGATATCGAAAGATACGAGATCCTGAAAGCATGCCTCTTCGTTTATATTTAAACGCTCGCAGAACCTTTCCGCACATCTCTAACGAACAACGAACTGAACGATCTACACAGAAGAGTCAGGTTATGAGACGACAACTCATAATCTTCCATTTGACACACAACTACTCGACATATTCTTAAATCTTAAATCCATTCAATAAAAAGGTTGGTCCATTCATCCAAAAGCCGCAAAGCGGCAGGGATTTAAAGCCACACGCGGCCAGTCCCAAAATAAAAGAAGGCCACACTTGGCCGGTGCAAACATAAAAATGATAAAAAAAGGTCTCAAATGAGACTGCAACGTCACTCATCGTCAGTTCCCACAACCTCAACTTCGACCATCACTTCGTCCGAGCTTGGGGCTTCACTTTCGAAGACCATGGCATCAAACCCTCCTGCATCGCCCGAGCATGGCGTGAGGAGGCACTTGAATCTCAGACTGCCGAGGATCGTGTCAAAATTACCCTCAGCAACTGATAGGGCCTGATATATACCACTGTTGTGCTATGATATCAGCCCTATTTAGAGTCTATTATATGTGTTTGAGTATCGTTTAGAGTATTTTCAGGTTAAGGTACGTTCTGGAGAACTTTAGTGATTCTGGAACTTCTAGAGATGCAGAACTGCAAAGATGCGTCAGATGTTTAGCTATGGATGGAGACCTTTCCACGGTGCGATTGAGCTGATAATTTGACAGCAGATAGAGATTTTAGTTAGATTTCCAAAGCCACAGGTTTGAGGTCCATCAGACGGTTATATCTAAAGTTGTGCCTGATTTACGGAAGTGTGGTCTGTCTGCCTCGCGAGAGGAAGTTGTCAAGAAGATGAACGAGTGTCGGTCGATGGAAATGCCTTGGTGTCGATCGGCGGTGTTCCCAGAAGACAGGACCGACTTGCTTTATGGCCGACATAAGCCCAGAAGCCATCAAAAATTACCAAAATACCCATGGACAACCTAAAACCATATTTATATGTTTTCTAAGCCATTGTTGACGGCTACGCTTGAGACGCTTAGCAAGCTTTCTTTTATTCATTGTTCTAGGGTTAGGAGAGAAGGGAGGAACTCCTTCAGAGTCCTCCTGGAACTCCTTTGGTTTTATATTATATTCATCTATAATTTCAGTGACAAAGATCATGTCTGATTAGATCACTTGTTAGGTTTAGGGTTTATTAATGATATTGATGGATTAGCCAAACAATAGAATGGCTAGGGTGATTATTTGATATATCAATAGAATTGTGTTTATTGCTTGTGTTCTAGAGTAGCTAACTAGAACCCTTATCATATGATAGTTAGGCTCAAGCGAGAGCATGGTCTACTACCATAATTAATCCTGTTGAGCTAGGTTGCTAGAAACAAACGAGAGTTGATTTAGTTAATTTAGTGAAATTATCGAATTAGCTCAAAAATCTTGACTCAAGAGACCATTGATCGATGCAGGATCATTTCCATCGATCGACGGTCATTCCGTGTCAACAAGCGAGAGCTGAGACATTATACTTAGTCAATAGATTAGTCTCGCAGTGAGAGCTGGTCGTTTTTTATATTAGATATCGAGTTCTATGATTAATACCCTTAGCTTCTATCCTCTATAATCCATTTGCCTGAAACTCTACATCTAGCTATTTATTATCATTCTTTACTTACCAATCAATCAATTATCTGCTATAGCTTATTGAATGCTTATTAATCTTTTTGCCTAGCTTAATCGCGACTGTATTGAGTTTATTCTGCACCCACGCTCCCTGTGGATTCGATCCCTAAATACTACAATTTAACCTCTCTTGGCAAGAGTAGTTCGTAGGATTAATTTGATAGAGTTTGTATTGAAATACATAAATACCCTCCTGTCAGCAACCCTCAAATCTTCTTTGCGCGCTGAAAGTCGGGCTTCCTCAGCTCGTGGAGATAGATGCGCATAACCCTGGAACAGCTGGACCTCCCTCATTCCTCCCTCAATGGCCGCGAGAGCCAGATCCCTACTTTGCTGCCAAAGAATCGAGGGAGCCAGCAATCCTCGACAAGCGGGCCTCAAACTCAGCGCGAAGGGACTTCTTGGCTTCCTTGATCCCCTGAACCGTCGATTCTTCTGCGCTCTGGAGACGACGCTGGAGCCAATGAACCTCCGAAGCTTTCGTCTTCCCTACTGCTTCAACTTGAGCAGGGAGCTCGCGGTCTTCCCAAGGTCTCACTCGTGCTCGCCGATCCGAGTCTCGAACTGGGACACCTCGACGGAATGAACATCTTCAATAACTTTTATCTTCTTCTCGAACACCGATGACTCTTCTCGGGAATCCGCCAACTCCCTCGTGAGGCGCTCAACCTCTGACCCACATTCATTGATCATCCCGTCGATCAAAGATACGAACTGCATAAGACAAATAATGGTTAGGGAAGGATGCAATGTGCTAACATGAAAGACCTTTGAAACAAACCTTGTCACGATACTACGACATCACACTCGAACCAGATCCTCCCTATGGTGCAGAATCTCTTTCTCCACTCTTAGCCATCATTTTCTCTTAGTCGCCTTACGGACAGGAGGTTTTCTTTTTGACATTTCGTGGGACGATCGGAGCAGCACTAGGAGCAGGCAGCCCCATAATGATTTCCCTCTTGGCCAAAGGAGGAGGCATCGATTCTGGAGCATGCTCTCTATTCTCAATGTGAGCAGTTGTCGTGAAAGAGCCAGTAGGCTGAACCAAAGTTTCCGACAATGGCGCGGCCGCAGTTTTGATCAGGGTTGAAGGCAATGACGCTTGAGCAGAAAACTGGCCAACCTCGTTCTCGACACTACACCGAGCAAGCTTATCATGGAAGGCTAAGAAGCCAGCTGTGTAGTCCAACACAATGCCAGGAGGAGCTGATTTCAAAGGACTCGCTGAAAGAGTAGAATCGCTTATCTCGACGTCGGGATTTTTCTTGTCACCATGGGAAGAAGACATCTTTCTTACGAATTTTTTAGAGAGAAAGCAGAGGTATCTTAAAGAAATGAGATGGTGTGAAGAAAATAAGGAACGAGAGTTCACTACTTATAGTGAAAAAGGGAGAAATAATCTCTGCGGAAAACCAACCTCGAAAAATTTCTCGAAAAAGTACTCTTAGTCGAGATTCCGATTAAAACACACTACTCGCCCACAAAAATCATCTCCGAGACTTTGTAGGCTGGGGGTCTAACTGTTGAGGTCAAAAACTGTTATCTCGAAATTATCGACTAAGGTCACCATTTCTAGAAATAACTTATCGAAAAAATATTTCGATAAGGAACAAAAGCACCTCGAACCTAGGTCGTCATATGGCAACCTCGATTATACAAACCCGGGTCGCCATATGGTGACCTCACCTTTAACAAACCAGGTCACCATATGGCAACCTACACTCGCAAATGCAAGGTACGGGTCGCCATATGGCAACCTACACACCAAGGTTATGGGCTGCCATATGGCGACCTGGACCCATACGATCTGAGTCACCATATGGCAACCTGAACCCGTACGATCCGGGTCACCATATGGCGACCCGAACCCATACGATCTGGGTCGCCATATGGCGACCTCGACCCACACAGTCTGGGTCGCCATATGGTGACCTCGACTCTCTGAGTCTGGGTCGCCATATGAAGACCTAGGCCCTCTGAGTCAGGGCCACCATATGGCGACCTAGGCTCTCCGAGTCCGGGTCGACATATGGCGACCTAGGCTTTCCGAGTTCGGTCACCATATGGCAGCTTAGGCTCTCCGAGTCCGGGTTGCCATATGGCGACCAGACTTTTCAAAGACCGGGTCACCATATGGTGAACTCAACTCTCCAAGTCTGGGTCGCCATATGGCGAGCTCTGTCTCTCCTTTGTGTTCTTCTTTGAGTCGATATCGAAATGCTTTTCGTTTCGTCTCAATCGGAGTTTCCGTTGAGATTTTACGATAAAAACAAGTAAGAGTCGCCAAACGAACCCCAGGTCGCCAAATACAGCTCCAAGGTCGCCATATGGTGAGTGACACCACAGCCATTGGCGTCTCTATCGAATCTCGATCGAAATGCTCTTTTTTTATCTCAATCGGAGTTACCGTTGGAGTTTTATGATAAAAACCGCCAAGACTCATTTTCCCCAACGAAGTTTGTGGTTATCGTATAAACGGTAACCGTTAACTCAACACCACAGTTGTCTAAACTATACGAGATGTGTGATCTTCCTTTCTAAAGCGACGTCGTATCATTAAACGTTCTTTCGAAGAAATCATAAAACGTTTAAGTCAAAATACAGCCCAAGGAGGCATAAAACGCGGCTAAAGACCCCCTTGCGATTTCAAATTACTATTAATATTCTGTTACATCTTTCTTCTTCGCTTTCGTGTGTTTACGCAGATAATCCGGGAGCTTTGGGAAAGTCGAGTTTTCTTGGCCTTCCTTAATTTACGAAAATTGACAGTGTGGATTTTGGTTCCGACAAAATGGCAAGTTCTTTAAGATTCTAATCATACTAGGACGAATTAAGATATAAGAAGATTGATTTGAAAACATAAATAAGTGGTGAATCACCACGAAGTTAAATAAATCTCATGGGAGTTATAATGAAGAAGTTATCAAACTTTCAACTCATGGAAAAATGTCAAGTTCTTCAAGATTATACTCAAACCAGGGTGAATCAATATGTGAGAATCTTGATTCAAAAACATAAATCAGTGGAGAATCATCACGAAGTTGAATAAATCTTATAGAAGTTATGTTGAAGAAGTTATCTCACTTTCAGCGCATGTGATTCCAACTTACCTGGTTTGGACAAATGAAAATTTCTTCAAGATTCTAATCAAATAATGATGAATAAATATTTACGGAGCTTGATTTGGAAACCTAAATCAGTGGAGAATCACCACGAATTTGAATAAATATGATAAGAGTTATGATGAAGAAGTTATCACATTTTCAACTCATGTGATTCCAGCTAACCATATTTCGACAAATGACAAGTTCTTCAGGATTCAAATCAAACCAGGATGAATAAAGATATAAAAAAATTTGACTTGAAAATACAAATCAGGGTAGAATCACCACGAAAGTTAAATTTCTTCTAGGAGTTATGATGAAGAAGTTATCCCATTTTCATCTCATGTTCGTCCAGCCTACCTAGTTTAAAGTAATGGCAAGTTCTTCAGGATTCTAATCAAACCAGAATGAATCAACATTAAATAACGTTGATGTATAAACATTAATAAGTGGAGAATCACTACGAAGCTTAATTAATCTCATAGGAACTATGATGAAGAACTTATATCACTTTAAATGCATGTGATTCCAACTTACCATGTTTGACCAAATGGCTAGTTATTCAAGATTTTATTCAAACCAAGATGAATCAAGATGTAAAAGATTGATTTGGAAACATAAATAAGTGGAGAATCACCACGAAGTAGAATAAACCTTATAGGAGTTATAATGAAGAAGTTATTCCATTTTCAACTCATGTAATTCCAGCTTACCATGTTTTGACAAACGACAAGTTTTTCAATATTCCAATCAAACAAAGATGAATAAAGATGTAAGAAATTTTATTTGGAAACATAAATCAGTGGAGAATCAGGACGAAGTTGAATAAATCTCCTAGGAGTTATAATGAAGAAGTTATCTCAATTTCAACTCATGTGATCCCAACTTACCATGTATGGCAAAATGGAAAGTTCTTCAATTTTATAATCAAACCAGGAAGAATTATTAAGTAAGAATCTAGATTTTGAAACATATATCAGTGGAGAATCGCCACAAATTTGAATAAATCTCATAAGATTTATAATGAAGAATTTATCCCACTTTCAACTCATTTGATTCCAACTTACCATGCTTGGATAAATGACAAGTTCTTCAAGATTCTAATCAAACCAGGATGAATCAATATGTAAGAAAATTATTTGGAAACATAAATCAGTGAACCACAAATTTAAATAAATCTCCTAGGAGTAATGATGAACAAGTTATCCCACATTCAACACATATGCTTCCATATTACCAAGTTTAAACAAATAGCAAGTTCTTCAGGATTCTAATCAAACTATAATGAATTAAGATGTCAGAATCTTGATGTGGAAACATAAATAAGTGGAGAATAACCAAAAATTCGAATAAATCTCGTAGGACTTATGATGAAGAAGTTATCTCACTTTCAATGCATGTGATTCCTGCTTACCTTTTTGGATAAATTGCAATTTATTCAAGTTTCTAATCAAAACAGGATAAATCAATGTAAGAAGCTTTATCTTGAGACATAAATTAGTTTAGAATCACCACGAATTTAAATAAATCTGATAGGTGTTATGTTGAAGAAGTTATCCCACTTTCAAATTATGTGGTTTCAACTTACCTTGATTTCAACTTACCTTCTTCAAGATTCTAATCAAACCAATATGAATCAATATGTAAGAAGCTTGATTTGAAGACATAATTTCGTGGAGAACCATCACGAAGTTGAATAAATCTCATATGAGTTTTATGAAGAAGTTATCTCACTTTCAACTCATGTGATTCAGCTTACCATGTATGGAAAAATGGCAAGTTCTTCAAGATTCTAATCAAACAAGGATGAATCAGCAGATAATCACCATGAAGTTGGATAAATCTCCTAGGAGTTATGACGAAGAAGTTATCCCACTTTCAACTAATGTGCTTCCAGCTTACCCAGTTTGAACAAATGTCAAGTTCTTCAGGATTCTAATAAAACCAGGAGGAATAGAGATGTAATAATTTTGATTTGGAAACATAAATAAGTGGATAATCATCCCGAAGTTGAATAAATCTCATAGGCCTGATAATGAAGAAGTTATCTCACTTTCAACGCATGTGATTCCATCTTATCCTTTTTGGTTGAATCGAAAGTTATTCAAGATTTTTATCAAACCAGCATAAATAAAGATATAATAAGTTTGATCTTGTAACATAAATTAGTGGAGAATCACCATGAATTTGAATAAATCTCCTAAAAGTTTTGATGAAGAAGTTATCCCACTTTCAACTCATGTGCTTCCAGTTTACCCAGTTTGAACAAGTGGGAAGTTATTCATGATTTTAATCAAACCAGGATGAATCAAGATGAAAGAATCATAATTTGGAAACCTAAATTAGTGGAGAATCCCCAAAAATATGAATAAATCTTATTGGACTTATGATGAAGAAGTTATCTCACTTTCAACGCATGTGATTCAAGCATACCATTTTGGACAAATGGCAAGTTATTCAATATTCTAATTAAACCAGGATGAATCAATATGTAAGATGCTTTATCTAGAAACATAAATTAGTTTAGAATCACCAAAAAGTTGAATAAATCTCATATGAGTTATGTTGAAGAAGTTATCCCACTTTAATTCATGTGATTCCACCTTACCATGTATGGACAAATGAAAAGTTCTTCAAGATTCTAATCAAACAAAGTTGAATCAATATATAAGATACTTGATTTTGAAACATAAATAAGAGAAGAATTACCACGAAGTTAAATAAAATTCCTATGAGTTATGGTTAAGAAGTTATCCCACTTTCAACTCATGTGCTTTCAGCTTACCCAAATTGATCAAATGACAAGTTCTTGAGGATTCTAATCAAACCAGGAAGAATCAAGATGTAAGAATCTTGATTTGGAAACATATATAAGTGGATAATCCCCACGAAGTTGAACAGATTATCTCATTTTTAGCCCATGTGATAGCAACTTACCCTTTTTGGAGAAATGGCAAGTTATTTAAGATTATAATGAATTCATTTTGAATCAATATGTAAGAATCTTGATCTTGAAACATAAATTAGTAAAGACTCACCACGTATTAGAACAAAACTGATAGCACTTATGATGAAGAAGTTATCCCACTTTCAACTCATGTAATTCTAGCTTACCATGTATGGGAAATTGCAAGTTCTTAAAACTTTTAATCAAACAAAGATGAGTCTAGATGTAAGCAAATTTATTTGGAAATATAAATCAGCAGAGAATGACCATGAAGTTTAATAAATCTCCTAGGAGTTATGATGAAGAAATTATTCCACTTACAACTCATGTTCTTTCAACTTACCTAGTTTGAACAAATGACAAGTTTATTAAGATTCTATTCAAACCAGGAGCAATAGAGATGTAATAATCTTCATTTGGAGACAAAAATAAGTGGTGAATCATCACGAAGTTGAATAGACCTCATATGACTTATGATGAAGAAGTTATCTCACTTTCAACTAATGTGCTTCCAGCTTACCCAATTTGAATAAATGGCAAGTTCTTCAGGATTTTAATCAAATCAAGAAGTAAAAATCTTGATTTGTAAACATAAATAAGTGCAGAATTACCACGAATTTGAATAAATCTGATAGGACTTATGATGAAGAAATTCTCTCACTTTCAACACATGTGATTCCAGCTTATCCTTTTTGGAAAAAATGGCAAGTTATTCAAGATTCTAATCAAACCATGATGAATCAAGATGTAAGAAGATTTATCTGGAAAATAAATTAGTGTAGAATAACAAAGAAGTTGAATAAATCTCATAGTAGTTATGTTGAAAAAGTTTTCCTACTTTTAACTCATGTGATTCCAATTTACCTTATTTGGACAAATTACAAGTTCTTCAAGATTCTAATCATGCCAGGATTAATCAATATATAATAAGCTTGATTTCGAAACATAAATCAGTGGAGAATCACGATGAAGTTGTATAAATCTTATAAGAGTTATGATGAAGAAGTTATCCAACTTTCAACTCATGTGATTCCAGCTTACTATGTTTGGACAAATAGCAAGTTCTTCAAGATTCTAATCAAACCGGGATAAATTAAGATGTATGAAACTTTATTTGGAAACATAAATCAGTGGAGAATCAACACGAGTTATGATGAAGAAGTTATCCCACTTTCAACTCATGTTCTTCCTACTTACCCAATTTTAACAAATGGATAAACTCTTCAGGAATCTTATCAAACCAAGATGAATCAAGTTGAAAAAATCTTGTTGGAAACATAAATAAGTGGATAATCACCATGATGTTGAATAAATCTCATAGGACTTACGATGAATAAAATATCTAACCTTCAAGGAATGTGATTCCAGCTTATCATATTTGGATAAATGACAAGTTATTCAAGATTATGATAAATCCAGGTTTATAAAGATGTAAGAAGATTGATCTAGAAACATAAATTAGTGAAGAATCACCGCTAAGTTGAATAAAACTCATAGGAGTTTGCACAAATGGAAATGTCAAGATTATAATCAAACCAGAATGAAACAAGATGTAAGAAGTTTGATTTGGAAACATAAAGTAGTGAAGAATCACCACGAAGCTGAATAAACCTCATAGGAGTTATGCAGAAGAAATTATCCCATTTTCAAATCATGTGATTCCAGCTTACCATGTATGAACAAATGGCAAGTTCTTCAAGATTCTATCCAACCATGATGAATAAAAATATAAGAAGCTTGATTTGGAAATATAAATAAGTGGAGAATCACCATCATGTTGAATAAATCTCATAGGAGTTATGATGAAGAAGTTATCCCACTTTAAACTCATATGATTCCAGCTTACCCTATTTGGACAAATGTCAAGTTCTTCAAGATTTTAATCAAACCATGATGAATCAAGAAGTAGAAAGCTTTATTTGGTAACATAAATAAGAGAATAAGCACCACAAAGTTTAATAAATCTCATAGGAGTTATGATGAAGAAGTTATCCCACTTCCAACTCACGTACTTCCAGCTTACCCACTTTGAACAAGTGGCAAGTTATTCATTATTCTAATAAATCCAGGTTGAATAAAGACGTAATAATCTTGATTTGGAAGCAAAAATAAGAGTAGAATCCCCTAAAGTTGAATAAAGCTGATAGGACTTATGGTGAAGAAGTTATCTAACTTTGAACGCATATGATTTCAGCTTACCCTATTGGACAAACAGCAAGTTATGTAACATTCTAATCAAACCAGGATGAATCTGTAAGTAAGAATTATTTGGAAACATAAATTAGTGTAGAATCACCATGAAGTTGAATAAATCTCATAGGAGTTATGTTGAAGAAGTTATCCTACATTCAACATATGTGATTCCAACTTACCTTGTTTGGGCAAATGGCAAGTTCTTCAAGATTACACATGAGTTTTAAAGTTGAGAGCTGGAACACCTTGCTACATCTATTGGAGAGAGAGATCTGATCATCATTACAGAGAAGATCTTGAAATCCTTATCTTTTAACTAAGTTTATTTTATGCAATTTATTCAGACTTTAATCATGTTCTTTATTGCTAAGTCTGAGTAATTCATTATTTGATTTACGGTTATTCAATGTAAGTAATATATTGTTTATTTTATAGAATTGTTAGGGCAATCTTCTTGGTTCTTTGTTTATGTTCCTCTTAATGCTAAGTTGAACTTGATCACCTCAATCTTAGAAATTAGAGTTCTGTAGCGCAAGCGAGAGCTTGGTTATAACCCGAAACCTATCTTAAACAATCTATATAACCGGTAACAAACGAGATTTGAATTGGAAGTTCAGAGAACCTATCAAACCGCAAAACAAGTATTTTTTAGAATGAACGTCGATCGATACCACCTTATGGACATCGATTGACACTCAGTTGAGATGGCGAGAGCGATCTCCTAAACCCTAAGGCTTGAGTTCGAGAACAGTGCTTAATTAAAACCATGTCAATCTATTAATTTGAATTATCTAATCCTACCTGAGAATTTCCCAAGTCTAATTTAATTTAATCGTCATAAACCAAATCAATCTTGAAACCGCTTTTATTATTATTATAATTCATTTAGCTTTAATTTGAAAACAATAAATCTATTGTGTAATCCAAGAGTCTTTGTGGATTCGATCCATGACTACTACATTGAAACTCTTATTTGAGAGAGTAAAAGTGGGAAATATGGTAAATTTGAAGGTGAAATAACACCCCACATTAGTAGGGTCAGAAGATAGACGATCAGGGGATTGTAATCTCTGATATTGAAGAAGAAACAGAAGCCGACGCTGGAGTAGCTCAACCTGAAGCTAATGCCCAATCTGCTCAGAAAACAGTAGCTGACTACAACTGTCTAGACCATTTCTACGCCAATAGATCCGCCATTCGTCCTCCAGTTTTTAGGAGAAACAATTTTGAGATCAAGCCCGCTTTCTTCGGACTTGTAGCGCAGACGCCTTACCATGGGTTGCGACATGAGTACCGTATGGATCATCTGGAGCGATTTGAGGATATAGTGACTGCTATTAAAGGTAATGGAGTCCTTGAGAACTATCTCTTTTGTAAGCTCTTCAAGTACTTACTTGATGGAGAAGCTTCGTATTTGCTTAAGCAGGTACCACCATGATCTTTGACATCATGGACTCACATCAAGAACGCTTTCTTGCATAATTTCTTTGATAACTCGAGAGCCGAAGATATAAGGAGCAAGATTGCTACTTTTTCACAAAAACCTTCAGATTCTTTCAGAAACTCCTGGATCAGATTCAAGTCATACAAGAGAGATTGTCCACATCATAGGTTAAACAAAGTGCAGCTTCTTAGCACTTGCTTCAGAGGTACTGGATTACAATATCAGATGGCTTTGGACATCGCTAGTGAAGGGAATTTCAGCACTAGGAGTCCTGGAGAAGCTACAAGATTTATTGAGAATCTGGCATCCAACAACAGTACCAAGAACACAGATTTTGAAAGAAAGAAATCAACTCCAGCTTTGAGCAATGAGCAGATTGAAGAGGTCAAGGCAAAACTGGATAGTGTTCAGAAATTTCTCAAGAAGCAGGTTACTTTTGC
Source organism: Moricandia moricandioides (assembly GCA_905132885.1). Lineage (NCBI taxonomy): Eukaryota > Viridiplantae > Streptophyta > Magnoliopsida > Brassicales > Brassicaceae > Moricandia > Moricandia moricandioides. The sequence continues at coordinate 70,084 of CAJHQQ010001114.1, forward strand.
ATAAGTAGAAGCAATAGATGTAGCAAGGTAACCTGCTATCTGTAAACGAATATCCTAATGCCCTCTGTGAAGGGAAACGAATATCCTAATGCCCTCTGTGATATTGGATCATCGGAGAGCATTATGCTAAGGATTATGGCAGAGGAGCTGAACCTGAAAGTGGAACCCTCCAATCATTCTTTCACATTCGTAGACTGCTCAAAAGTGAACTAAGGAGGGATGGTAAAAGATGTTCCTGTGCAGATTAACAACACCCTAGGACCAGTAGACTTCCATGTGATGGACATCAAGGTAGATTGGAACTTTAACTACTACTTGGGAGAGCATTCATGGCCACTTTGGGAGCTATCTGCGATGTGGAGTTAAACATGTTGTATCCATCACTAATTGATCAAAATTTTTTTTATGAACCTATTAAAAATAAGAACAAAGCTACACTGATTGAATTGTGTAATGATGCAGAACTTGTGGCTACATGCCTATGCAATTATGATTTCAATGAAGAGACGGGAGATGGAGCATCGATCGATACATGGCCCAGACAATCGATCGACGCGTTTGCATCTCAGCAATCGTTAGGCACCCACCCTATATATCGATCGATAGTCCTTCTACAGAACCGATCAACATGTACAATGCAGATTTTGAATAGAACCCAGCCTACCTCGAGTACGACGAATATTAAAGAGAAGAAGAGTTAATCAAGTACCATGGTATTGCTATGGAAGAGACTGGTGTTTTACATGTTTCCCATCAAATCACAAAAATGACATCGATCGACGGTAGCCCTACACCAACGATTGATACTGATATTGAGGCCAAGCCCGAACTAGATTCAGCAGCAAAACGTGAGAAGAAATATGGTTATCTACAACCAGATGAGTTTGGTATTATGAGAGATCCGAATGGTCACGCAAGAGCTATGGATGGAAGAATTCTACATTTGTTGAGGGAAGATGTGGCAGATATACTTTTGATGGCTAATGGAGCCGGAAACCTTTTTGGCCAACAATTTGATTATAAAGCATCGATCGACGGTCACCATACACCATAGATAGACAGACATAATGCATACAAAGGACACGGTGAAGCTTCCGAAGCATACGATGCAGATTACCAAGAGGAAGAGCTGATTGAGTATCGCGGCCTAGCAATGGAAGATGCTGGCTGGGTGATGAACAAGAAAGTGGATAATTGAGCGTCAATCGACGGTATCTCGTGGCCATCGAACGACATCAGACGCAAACCAGAAAAAGAACTTAGAACAGATGATACAAATATTGGTTATCTTAGACCGGGTGAGTTTGGAATTTTGAGAGACCCAGAAGGACGTGCACGGGCTCTTTGTGGGAGAATTCTACATATATCTAAGAAATATGCTGCAGATGTCATTGTTATGGCTAATGGATCAGGAAATGTATTTGGACAACATCAGCAACCATCGATCGACACACAGGTAACAACGTCGATCGACATTGAGGAGCAAAAGAATGAACCAATCCATGATAATCTCTCCACTTCCAAACATCCTAGTTCGATTGACGACATACAGCGTGCATTGATCCACACAACCTTTCGAGGGGTCCAACCGTTTTGCACTTTTAATGCCTATGGTTCAGAAAGTCCAAAATCGATCGATTGGATTAACCCACTATCGATCAACGGTCGTATAGAGCATGGAAGGAGAGCTTATGATGCTGATGGCAAAAGAATTTTCCATTGGGAAAAGAAATATGAGTATGACATCTATAGAAATGAGAATGGTAATGCACGACCTATAGACGGAAGAGTAGTGAATGTGCAAGAAGCAGACATCAGAGCAGTTATAGAGCTACATATCTTTACCAGAACATGCAGCAAAGATCGCTATGTCTATGCAGAAACAAAAGACATACATAAGAGAAGAGATTGGTGATATTGTGCATGAGATCTACAAAGCTCTAGAGATGTCACTGGATTGTTTCCATAATAGGCTTGATGATGTCTACTATCCTATAGACAAATGCCTCACCGGTTTGACTACACATATGGATGAGATGTAGAAAGATTTGGACATTTTTCAAAGATAGCATGGGATTGGAGCAGACTGGCTGACATTGATCGACGGCAGCATCATGTCATCGATCGATACTAAGATAGACAAATAGAAAACCCCAACAGAAAAACAATTGGAAGATAGGTTCTATGTGATTGCTTTTTCTCATAGCCTGATGAAGAATGATATTTCCAGCGATTGGAGGATACATCAGAGACTACAGCTGCCAGACTTAGAATGCTAAACGCAGTATTGAGAATCTACGAAGGAGATTGCATTCCGTGGAGCTTGTTAAGAAGATTATAAAGAATGAGAAAACCATAGGATATGTGGCAATGAGAAGCTTCATTAGTACATAGTTTCAGAGGAGAAAAGAAAATGTAGACTCTTGTTTTCCAAGTGTTGATCACCTCCATACTAGTTAGAAAGTTCAAAACGTCGAGCTCAAGACTATAACCAAACGCTGAGTGGAAGGAAACCCATTGTTTAGTAAGTTTTTATCTATTTTTTCCTTATACTACTATTTATTTCGAGTTTTACTTTGTTTTTGCAGATTGTTTGAGTCAAGCATCGGTCGACACCACAGAGGCATAATCAGTCGATAATTGATTGCGACCATCAATCGACCACACCCGCCTACCATCGATCGACACTCTCTTGTAGAGAGAAGTATCGAGTTTTCTACTTATACTATTTACATATGATTTGATTTTTCCTAAACCAATCCGGGACGGATTGCACTAGGGACAGTGTAATTTATGTCTGGGGGAGGTTCGCTAATGCTATTTATTCGTTTTTAAGTTTTATTTCTACACATATAGATAAGTTTTTCAAAAAAAAAGGTTTTTATTGAGTCAAGAAGGGGATTATGATCAAGATTTATTATTGACTAACCATGCTATAAGCACCTTTCTTAGAAGATTGTTTGAAGGGATTACTAGAGATACCAAAGTGGATGATCCTGCCACTATATCCCACTTGCTAAGAATGTTTAAATAAGCCGAAACTGATTTCCAACACTAATTCTGACATTATTTTCTTGCTTTGGGGCTTGGTATACACTGGATTGGATTCCTTCTGCAAGTTTGTGGGTACAAGTTGTTGCACTTCTGATTCCTCTCTCTCTCCCCTTCGAATTAAAAAGGCGTCGAACATGATTTGGTGGCTACAACCATTAAAACTTGATTTATATGATTCTAGAAAGAGATTAAGGTCTAAAATAAGTGAACATGATCTTGTGGCAAAAACCATTCTGGCTTGATTCATGGAAGCCTGTTCAAATATCTGAGTCAATTAAAAAAATAAAATAATACCCACAATAGAAGGGAGATGTTGACTGGGAGAAGTGAGAAGATAGAGAGGAAAGGGATCAGAGAAGACTTTGTGCCTAGTTACTTAGATATTGCAGGGGTAAGAGTACATGTGTCCTTTGATCGATACTCCAAAGGTAAAGCATGCACTTTTATTTTATGCAAAGAAATGAAATCATTAGAGGGCTGAGTGAGATTAGTATTTGCTAAGTTCTTGGTAGAATTGATTTTGTTGCTATACTAGGATATGGTATATAAAGTTTCTCTGTGATTGACTTGATAGGATGTGGTTGGAACAAAGTAAGGTGACAGACTTAGACATTATGTGAGCCTCCGCTTTTTAAAACCTCTTTCACAGGCTTTGTTTACTTGAGGACAAGGAAAATGTTAAGTATGGGAGAGTTGATATGGCCTATTTATTACTAGTTTTAGGCTATGTTATATGCTCTATTTAGGGTATATTATGTTTGTCTAGACTATGTTTTAGAGTCTTTACAGGACCAAATATGTTTTGGAGATATATGGAGATACTTGGAGCTTTTCGAGCATTTAGAAGAGAAGAGAATAATCCGTAGCTGATCATTGAGAGAGTCGAAGTAAACGACAGTCGCCGATCGACGAAACAACCTTGTCATCGATCGATGTTACAAGACCAGGGTCGATCAATTTCGCACACCTGCATCGATCGACGACCAAATCACAGACAACGGATCTTAAGCTCAAGTTAGAGACAAATGACGAAATGGCCTTGACAAATTTTGACCTAGTGACATGGTGTGTTTATTGTTCTAGCAGGGTATGAATATCCTAAACAACTAACTATCAAATGAACCCTAATCTTAACACAAAAATAAAACTCTTACCAAGAGAGATCATGTGTAGTAGTTAGGGGTCGAATCCACAGAGAGCAATGGCACACAATATATTTCTTATTTCTAAAGACTACACTAGGTACATATATATATTAGTAGCCATTAATCAATTCAAGGAAATATTTCTTATCAGGAAGTATAGATGAAATATGGAAATGTGATAATAATGCAAATATGTAAATATACTATTAAACTAACTAAACACAAATGAAATATGTTATACTTAGGGTTTCAGGCCTAATGGATTATAAGGAGTAGGAAACACAGAAATATAAATATTCTAGAACACAGATAATAGCTATTCTGACCCTTTAAACTCCAACTCTCGTATGCAAGGAAAAGAAAAGACCATCGATCGACGGCTAAGGCCTACTGTCGATCGATGGTGAAATCAGAAGGAAGTGTGAACGAGATTTGATATGTTCACCAAGCTAATTAGACCAGATCTCTCATGCGCTTAACAACCTAGTTCAATGGAATCTATTCTAGCACAGAACCTACTCTCGTAGTCATCCATGTCCTACCTTCGAGATACTAGTTAGCTACTTTAGAATGCAAGCATTAAGCACAACTCAATTGATGGATATTAACTTAACCCATCAATCCTACTTTTGGGCTAATCCATGTTTGCCATCATTCAACCCTAAATCTGGTTGATAACTACTCAGACATAATTAAAGTAAGAACAATAGTTTGAATATAATGCACAAATAAAATATCGGGATTCCAAAACAAATCTCCCTAAGGAGTTATGAATCTTCTTCCCTAGAAACCTTACAACTATAATAGAAAACTAAACTCTCTTCTCTCAACTGTTTCCAACTTTACACACTCTTCTATGTGTAATACATAAAGCATAAATATAAAACCCTAAAATCTGGGTTAAAACTCGTCTAGGGTATCTTCGTCATTTGTCTCTAACTTGGGCTTGAGATCGGCTGTCTGTGAATTAGTTATCGATCGATGGCAAGTGTGCAACATCGATCGTTTCTTGGTCTTGTACCATTGGTCGATGACAAAGTTGTGTCTTCGATAGACGACTTTCTTGTACTTCGACTCTCTCAATGATCAGCTACTGATTCTTCTCCTCTAAATGTACCAAAAGCTGCAAGTATCTCCATATATCTCCAAAACGTACCTGGACTTGTAAATACCTTAAAACATAGCCTAGATACACATAATAGACCCTAAATAAAGCCTATAACAAGGCCTAAAACTGGTAACAAATATGCTATATCAACTCCTCAGACTTAACCTTTTGCTTGTCCTCAAGCAAACTAGCCTGTGAAAGAGGTTTTGGAAAGCGAAGACTCACATAATATCTAAGTATAACTGTCACCACATTTTGTTGCAATAAATCTTATTGAGTCAATCACAGAGAAACTTTATATATCATATCCTAGTATATAAACCAAATCCATTCTACCAACAACTTAGCGAATACTAGTCTGACTCGCCCCTCTACTGATTTCATTTCTTTGCATAAATTAAAAGTGCAGGTTTTACCTTGGGAGAATCAATCAAAGAATATATGGACTCTTACCTATGCAAGTATCTGAAAATACAGTTAGTCTTCTCTGATTCCTTTCTTCTCTCTTCTCACTTCTTCTTAGTCAATATCTCCTTTCTGTTGAGGGTATCATTTTATATTTTAATTGACTGAGATATTTGGATAGGTTTCCATGAATCAAGCCCTAATAGTTTTTGCCACTAGATCTTGTTCACTTCTTTTTGACCTTTATTTTTTTAGAATTATATGAATCAATCTTTAATGGTTATAGCCATCAAATCCTGTTCGACTCCTTTTTCTAATCTGAAGGGGAGAGAGAGGGGGATCAGAAGCACACACATTTTTAACTTCCAGACTTGCAGAAGGAATCTGATCTAGTAAATACCAAACCTCAAAGCAAACAAATAATGTCAGGGTTAGTATTGGAAATTAACTTCGGTTCCTTCAAACATTCTAAGCAAGTCTGATATAGCGGAAGGATGATCCACTTTGGTATCTTTAGTAATCTCTGCAATAACCTTCTAAAAATGATGTTAAAGTGTGGCTAGTCACAGTCTCCTTCTTGACTCAGTAGAAATATTTAAAAAACTTATACAGTTATAGAAATAAAACTCAAAAGCAAATAAATTGCATTAGCCAACCTCCCCCAGACTTAATTTACACTGTCCCTAGTGTAATCCGTCCCCGATTGGTTAGGAAAAACAAAATCATAAGTAAATAGTTTAAATCAAAATTCAATACCTCATTCTATAAGAGGGCGTCGATCTATGGTAGGCATGTGTTGTCGATTGATGGTAGCGATCCACTGTCGACTGATGGTGCCTCTATGGTGTCGATCGATGGTGGACTTAAACAGTGTGTAAAAACAAAGTAAAACTCAAAACAAATAGTAGTACAAGTAAAAAGTAAATAAAAACTTACTAAACAGTGGGTTGCATCCCTCTCAGCGCTTTGTAATAGTCTTAAATCAATATCATAGGAGTTATGAAGAAGAAGTTATCCCACATTCAACCGAAGTGATTCCAGTTTACCATGTTTGGACATTTGGCAATTTGTTCTTGATTCTAAAAAAAACAGAATGAATCACGATCTCAGAAGCTTGATTTTGACTCATAAATCAGTGTAGAATCACCTTGATGTTGAATCAATATCATACGAGTTATGATGAAGAAGTTATCCCATTTTCAACTGAAGTGATTTTAGTTTACTCTGTTTGGAGAGTTGACAATTTCTTATTGATTATAATCAAACCAGAATGCATCACGACGTAAGAAGCTTCGTTTTGACATACAAATCAGTGGTTAATCACCATGAAGTTGAATCAATATCATAGGAGTTATGATGAAGAAGTTATCTCACTTTCAATCGAAGTGATTCCATATTACCCTGTTTGGAGATTTGAGAATTTTTTCTTGATTCTAATAAAACCAGAATAAATCAGGATGTCAGAAGATTGATTTTGACTCATAAATCAGTGAAAAATCACCCTTCTGTTGAATCAATATCATACGAGTTATGATGAAGAAGTTATCCCACTTTCAACCAAAGTGGTTCTAGTTTACTTTGTTTGGAGATTTGATAATTTTTTATTGATTCTAATCAAACAAGAATGAATCACGATGTAAGAAGCTTCGTTTGTACACACAAATAAGTGGCTAATCCCCCTGAAGTTGACCCAATATCATAGAAGTTATGATAAAGAAGTTATCCCACTTTCAACCGAAGTGATTCCAGTTTACCCTGTTTAGAGATTTGACATATTGTTCTTGATTCTAATAAAAACAGAATGAATCACTATGTCGGAAACTTGATTTTGACTCATAAATCAATGGAGAATCACCCTCATGTTGAATCAATATCATATGAATTATGATGAAGAAGTTATCCCACTTTCACCCGAAGTTATTCTAGTTTACTCTGTTTGGAGATTTCACAATTTCTTATTGATTATAATCAAACCAGATTGAATCACGATTTTAGAAGATTCATTTGGTCACACAAATCACTGGTTAATCACCCTGAAGTTAAATCAATATCATATGAGTTATGATGAAGAAGTTATCCCACATTCAACGGAAGTGATTCCAGTTTACCATGTTTGGAGATTTGACAATTTGTTCTTGATTCTAATAAAAACAGAATGAATCACGATGTCAGAAGCTTGATTTTGACTCATAAATCAGTGGAGAATCACCCTGATGTTGAATCAATATCATACGAGTTATGATGAAGAAGTTATCCCACTTTCAACCGAAGTGATTCCATTTTACCCTGTTTGGAGATTTGGCAAATTCTTCTTGATTCTAATAAAACCAGAATGAATTACGATTTAAGAAGCTTGATTTTAAATCATAAATCAGTGGAGAATTACCCTGATGTTGAATCAATATCATACGAGTTATGATGAAGAAGTTATTCCACTTTCAAACGAATTGATTTTAGTTTACTTTGTTTGGAGATTTGACAATATCTTATTGATTCTAATCAAACCAGAATGAATCGGGATGTAAGAAACTTAGTTTGTACACACAAATCAGTGGTTAATCCCCCTGATGTTTAATCAATATCATACGAGTTATGATGAAGAAGTTATCTCACTTTCAACCGAAGTGATTCCAGTTTACCATGTTTGTAGATTTGGCAATTTCTTATTGGTTGTAATCAAATAAGAATGAATCACGATGTAAGAAGCTTCGTTTTTACACACAAATAAGTGGCTAATCCCCCTGAAGTTAAATCAATATCATAGGAGTTATGATGAAGAAGTTATCCCACTTTCAACCGGAGTGATTCCAGTTTACCCTGTTTAGAGATTTGGCAATTTGTTCTTGATTCTAATAAAAACAGAATAAATCACGATGTCAGAAACTTGATTTTTACTTATAAATGAAAAGATAATCACCCTCATTTTTAATCAATATCATACGAGTTATGATGACGAAGTTATTCCACTTTCAACCGAAGTTATTCTAGTTTACTCTGATTGGAGATTTGAGATTTCTTATTGATTCTACTCAAACCATAATGAATCACGATGTTAGAAGATTCATTTGTATACATAAATCAGTGGTTAATCACCCTGAAGTTGAATCAATATCATAGGAGTTATGATGAAGAAGTTATCTCACTTTCAATCGAAGTGATTCCAGATTACCCTGTTTGGAGATTTGACATTTTTTTCTGGATTCTAATAAAACCAGAATAAATCACGATGTCAGAAGTTTGATTTTGACTCATAAATCAGTGGAGAATCACCCTCATGTTGAATCAATATCATACGAGTTATGATGAAGAAGTTATCCCACTTTCAACTGAAGTGATTCTAGTTTACTCTGTTTGGAGATTTGACAATTTCTTATTAATTCTAATCAAACAAATGAATCACGAGGTATGAAGCTTCATTTGTACACACAAATAAGTGGCTAATCTCCCTGAAGTTGAATCAAAATCACAGGAGTTATGATGAATAAGTTATCCCACTTTCAACCGAAGTGATTCCAGTTTACCAAGTTTGGAGATTTGGCAATTTGTTCTTGATTCTAATAAAAACAGAATGAATCAAGATGTCAGAAACTTGATTTTGTCTCATAAATCAATGGAATATCACCCTCATTTTTAATCAATATCATACGAGTTATGATGAAGAATTTATCCCACTTTCAACCGAAGTTATTCTAGTTTACTTTGTTTGGAGATTTGACAATTTCTTATTGATTCTACTCAAACCAGTATGAATCACAATTTTAGAAGATTCAATTGGATACACAAATCAGTGGTTAATCACTGTGAAGTTAAATCAATATCATAGGAGTTATGAGGAAGAAGTTATCCCACATTCAATCGAAGTGATTCTAGTTTACTATGTTTGGATATTTAGCAATTTGTTCTTGATTCTAACAAAATCAGAATGAATCACGATGTCAGAAGCTTTATTTTGACCCATAAATCAGTGGAGAATCACCCTGATGTTGAATCAATATAATATGGGTTATGATGAAGAAGTTATCCCACTTTCAACTAAAGTGATAGTTTACTCTGTATGGAGATTTGACAATTTCTTATTGATTCTAATAAAACAAGAATGAATCACGATGTAAGAAGCTTCGTTTGGACATACAAATCAGTGGTTAATCACCGTGAAGTTAAATAAATATCATAGGAGTTATGATGAAGAAGTTATCCCACTTTCAACCGAAGTGATTCCAGTTTAACCTGTTTGGAGATTCGGCATTTTGTTCTTGATTCTAATAAAACCAGAATGAATCACGATGTCAGAATCTTGATTTTGGCTCATAAATCAGTGGAGAATCATCCTGATGTTGAATCAATATTATACGAGTTATGATGAAGAAGTTATCCCACTTTCAACCAAAGTGATTCTAGTATACTCTGTTTGGAGATTTGATAATTTTTTATTGATTCTAATCAAACCAGAAAGAATCACGATGTAAGAAGCTTTATCTGGACACACAAATAAATGGTTAATCACCCTGAATTTAAAACAATATCATAGGAGTTATGATGAAGAAGTTATCCCACTTTCAACCGAAGTGATTCCATTTTATCCTTTTTGGAGATTTGGCAATTTGTTCTTGATTTTAATTAAAACAGAATGAATCACGATGTTGGAAACTTGATTTGACTTATAAATCAATGGAGAATCCTCCACATGTTGATTCAATATCATACGAGTTATGATGAACAAGTTATCCCACTTGCAACCGAAGTGATTCTAGTTTACTCTGTTTGGAGATTTGACAATTTCTTATTGATTCTAATCAAACCATAATGAATCACAATCTAAGAATCTTAGTTTGTACACACAAATCAGTGGCTAATCCCCTTGAAGTTGAATCAATATCATAGGAGTTATGATGAAGAAGTTATCCCACTTTCAACCGAAGTGATTCCACTTTACCCTTTTTGGAGATTTGGCAATTTGTTCTTGATTTTAATAAAACCAGAATGAATCACGATGTCAGAAGCTTGACTTTGACTCATAAATCAGTAAAAAAATCACCCTGGTGTTGAATCAAAATCATACGAGTTATGATGAAGAAGTTATCCCACTTTCAACCGAAGTGATTCCAGTTTACCCTGTTTGGAGATTTCTCAATTTGTTTTTGATTCTAATAAAACTAGAATGCATCAAAATGTCAGAAGCTTTATTTTGACTCATTAATCAGTGGAGAATCACCCTGATTATGAATAATTATCATACGATTTATGATGAAGAAGTTATCCCACTTTAACCCGAAGTTATTCTAGTTTACTCTGTTTGGAGATTTGACAATTTTTTATTGGTTCTAATCAAATAAGAATGAATCACGATGTAAGAAACTTTGTTTGCACACAAGTCATTGGCTAATCCCCCTGAAGTTGAATCAATATCACAGGAGTTATGATAAAGAAGTTATCCCACTTTCAACCGAATTGATTCCAGTTTACCCTTTTTGGAGATTTGGAAATTTGTTCTTGATTCTAATAATACCAGAATGAATCACGATGTAAAAATCTTTATTTTGACTCATAAATCAGTGGAGAATCACCCTGATATTGAACCAATATAATAGGAGTTATGATAAAGAAGTTATTCCACTTTAACCGAAGTGATTCTAGGTTACCCTGTTTGTAGATTTTGCATATTCTTCTTGATTCTAATCAAATCAGAATGAGTCACGATTTAAGAAGCTTGATTTGGAATCATAAATCAGTTTATAATCACCCTGAAGTTGAATCAATATCGTAGGAGTTATAATGGAGAAGTTATCCCACTTTCAACCGAAGTGATTTTAGTTTACTCTGTTTGCAGATTTGACAATTTCTTATTGATTCTAATCAAACCAGAAAGAATATGAAGCTTTGTTTGTACACACAAATAAGTGGCTAATCTCCCTGAAGTTAAATCAATATCATAGGAGTTATGATGAATAAGTTATCCCACTTTCAACCGAAGTGATTCCAGTTTACCCTGTTTGGAGATTTGGTAATTTGTTCTTGATTCTAATAAAAACAGAATAAATCAAGATGTCAGAAGCTTGATTTTGACTCATAAAATCAATGGAGAATAACCCTCATGTTGAATCAATATCATATGGGTTATGATGAAGAAGTTATCCCACTTTTAACCGAAGTTATTCTAGTTTACTCTGTTTGGAGATTTGATAATTTCTTATTGATTCTAATCAAACCAAAATGAATCACGATCTAAGAAAAATTCGTTTGTACACACAAATCAGTGGCTAAACCCCCTGAAGTTGAATCAATATCATAGGAGTTATGATGAAGAAGTTATCCCACTTCAAACCGAAGTCATTCCAGTTTACCCTGTCTAGAGATTCGGCATTTTGTTCTTGATTCTAATAAAACCAGAATGAACCACGATGTCAGAAGCTTGATTTTGACTCATGAATCAGTGGAGAATCACCCTGATGTTGAATCAATATCATACGAGTTATGATGAAGTAGTTATCCCACTTTCAACCAGAGTGATTCTAGTATGCTCTGTTTAGAGATTTGACAATTTCTTATTGATTCTAATTTAAACCAGAAAGAATCACGATGTAAGAAGCTTTTTCTTGACACACAAATCAATGGTTAATCACCCTGAATTTAAATCAATATCATAGGAGTTATGATGAAGAAGTTATCCCACTTTTAACCGAAGTGATTCCATTTTATCCTTTTTGGAGATTTGGCAATTTGTTCTTAATTTTATTAAAAACAGAATGAATCAAGATGTTGGAAACTTGATTTGAATCATAAATAAATGGAGAATCCTCCACATGTTGAATCAATATCATACGAGTTTTGATGAAGAAGTTATCCCACTTTCAACCGAAGTGATTCTAGTTTACTCTGTTTTGAGATTTGACAATTTCTTATTGATTCTAATCAAACCAGAATGAATCACGATCTAAGAAGCTTCGTTTGTGCACACAAATCAGTGGCTAATCCCCCTGAAGTTGAATCAATATCACAGGAGTTATGATGAAGAAGTTATCCCACTTTCAACCGAAGTTATTCCAGTTTACCCTTTTTAGAGATTTGGCAATTTTTTCTTGATTCTAATAAAACCAGAATGAATCACGATGTCAGAAGCTTGATTTTGACTCATAAATCAGTAAAGAATCACCCTGATGTTGAATCAATATCATACGAGTTATGATGAAGAAGTTATCCCACTTTCAACCGAAGTGATTCCAGTTTACCCTGTTTGGAGATTTCTCAATTTGTTCTTGATTCTAATAAACCAAAATGCATCAAGATGTCAGAAGCTTTATTTCGACTCATTAATCAGTGGATAATCACCATGATTATGAATCATTATCATACGAGTTATGATAAAGATGTTATCCCACTTTAACCCGAAGTTATTCTAGTTTACTCTGTTTGGAGATTTGGCAATTTCTTATTGGTTATAATCAAATAAGAATGAATCAAGATGTAAGAAGCTTCGTTTGTACACACAAATCAGTGGCTAATCCCCCTGAAGTTGAATCAATATCATAGGAGTTATGATGAAGAAGTTATCCCACTTTCAACCAAAGTGATTCCAGTTTACCCTGTTTGGAGATTTCTCAATTTTTTTTTTTGATTCTAATAAAACCAGAATGCATCAAAATGTCAGAAGCTTTATTTTGACTCATTAATCAGTGTAGAATCACCCTGATTATGAATCATTATCATACGATTTATGATGAAGAAGTTATCTCACTTTAACCCGAAGTTATTCTAGTTTACTCTGTTTGGAGATTTGACAATTTCTTATTGGTTTTAATCAAATAAGAATGAATCACGATGTAAGAAGCTTCGTTTGTACGCACAAGTTAGTGGCTAATAAAACCAGAATGAATCACGATTTCAGAAGATTTATTTTGGCTCATAAATCAGTGGAGAATCACCCTGATGTTGAATCAATATCATACGAGTTATGATGATGAAGTTATTCCACTTTTAACCGAAGTGATTCCAGTTTACCCTGTTTGTAGATTTTGCATATTCTTCTTGATTCTAATCAAAGCAGAATGAGTCACGATTTAAGAAGCTTGATTTGGAATCATAAATCAGTTTATAATCACCCTGAAGTTGAATCAATATCGTAGGAGTTATGATGGAGAAGTTATCCCACTTTCAACCGAAGTGATTTTAGTTTACTCTGTTTGCAGATTTGACAATTTCTTATTGATTCTAATCAAACCAGAAAGAATATGAAGCTTTGTTTGTACACACAAATAAGTGGCTAATCCCCCTGAAGTTAAATCAATATCATAGGAGTTATGATGAGTAAGTTATCCCACTTTCAACCGAAGTGATTCCAGTTTACCCTGTTTGGAGATTTGGTAATTTGTTCTTGATTCTAATAAAAACAGAATGAATCAAGATGTCAGAAGCTTGATTTTGACTCATAAAATTAATGGAGAATAACCCTCATGTTGAATCAATATCATACGGGTTATGATGAAGAAGTTATCCCACTTTCAACCGAAGTTATTCTAGTTTACTCTATTTGGAGATTTGATAATTTCTTATTAATTCTAATCAAAAAAATAATGAATCACGATCTAAGAAACATTCATTTGTATACACAAATCAGTGTCTAATCCCCCTGAAGTTGAATCAATATCATAGGAGTTATGATGAAGAAGTTATCCCACTTCCAACCGAAGTGATTCCAGTTTACCCTGTCTGGAGATTCAACATTTTGTTCTTGATTCTAATAAAACCAGAATGAATCACGATGTCAGAAGCTTGATTTTGACTCATAAATCAGTGGAGAATCACCCTGATGTTGAATCAATATCATACGAGTTATGATGAAGAAGTTATCCCACTTTCAACCAGAGTGATTCTAGTATGCTGTGTTTAGAGATTTGACAATTTCTTATTGATTCTAATCAAACCAGAAAGAATCACGATGTAAGAAGCTTTATCTGGACACACAAATAAATGGTTAATCACCCTGAATTTAAAACAATATCATAGGAGTTATGATGAAGAAGTTATCCCACTTTCAACCGAAGTGATTCCAGTTTACCCTGTTTAGAGATTTGACATATTGTTCTTGATTCTAATAAAAACAGAATGAATCACTATGTCGGAAACTTGATTTTGACTCATAAATCAATGGAGAATCACCCTCATGTTGAATCAATATCATATGAATTATGATGAAGAAGTTATCCCACTTTCACCCGAAGTTATTCTAGTTTACTCTGTTTGGAGATTTCACAATTTCTTATTGATTATAATCAAACCAGATTGAATCACGATTTTAGAAGATTCATTTGGTCACACAAATCACTGGTTAATCACCCTGAAGTTAAATCAATATCATATGAGTTATGATGAAGAAGTTATCCCACATTCAACGGAAGTGATTCCAGTTTACCATGTTTGGAGATTTGACAATTTGTTCTTGATTCTAATAAAAACATAATGAATCACGATGTCAGAAGCTTGATTTTGACTCATAAATCAGTGGAGAATCACCCTGATGTTGAATCAATATCATACGAGTTATGATGATGAAGTTATTCCACTTTTAACCGAAGTGATTCCAGTTTACCCTGTTTGTAGATTTTGCATATTCTTCTTGATTCTAATCAAAGCAGAATGAGTCACGATTTAAGAAGCTTGATTTGGAATCATAAATCAGTTTATAATCACCCTGAAGTTGAATCAATATCGTAGGAGTTATGATGGAGAAGTTATCCCACTTTCAACCGAAGTGATTTTAGTTTACTCTGTTTGCAGATTTTACAATTTCTTATTGATTCTAATCAAACCAGAAAGAATATCAAGCTTTGTTTGTACACACAAATAACTGGCTAATCCCCCTGAAGTTAAATCAATATCATAGGAGTTATGATGAGTAAGTTATCCCACTTTCAACCGAAGTGATTCCAGTTTACCCTGTTTGGAGATTTGGTAATTTGTTCTTGATTCTAATAAAAACAGAATGAATCAAGATGTCAGAAGCTTGATTTTGACTCATAAAATCAATGGAGAATAACCCTCATGTTGAATCAATATCATACGGGTTATGATGAAGAAGTTATCCCACTTTCAACCGAAGTTATTCTAGTTTTCTCTGTTTGGAGATTTGATAATTTCTTATTGATTCTAATCAAACCAAAATGAATCACGATCTAAGAAACATTCGTTTGTATACACAAATCAGTGTCTAATCCCCCTGAAGTTGAATCAATATCATAGGAGTTATGATGAAGAAGTTATCCCACTTCCAACCGAAGTGATTTCAGTTTACCCTGTCTGGAGATTCAACATTTTGTTCTTGATTCTAATAAAACCAGAATGAATCACGATGTCAGAAGCTTGATTTTGACTCATAAATCAGTGGAGAATCACCCTGATGTTTAATCAATATCATACGAGTTACGATGAAGAAGTTACCCCGCTTTCAACCAGAGTGATTCTAGTATGCTCTGTTTAGAGATTTGACAATTTCTTATTGATTCTAATCAAACCAGAAAGAATCACGATGTAAGAAGCTTTTTCTAGACACACAAATCAGTGGTTAATCACCCTGAATTTAAATCAATATCATAGGAGTTATGATGAAGAAGTTATCCCACTTTCAACCGAAGTGATTCCATTTTATCTTTTTTGGAGATTTGGCAAATTGTTCTTGATTTTATTAAAAACAGAATGAATCAATATGTTGGAAACTTGATTTGAATCATAAATCAATGGAGAATCCTCCACATGTTGAATCAATATCATACGAATTTTGATGAAGAAGTTATCCACTTTCAACCGAAGTGATTCTAGTTTACTCTGTTTGGAGATTTGACAATTTCTTATTGATTCCAATCAAAAAGAATGAATCACGATCTAATAAGATTCGTTTGTACACACAAGTCAGTGGCTAATCCCCCTGAAGTTGAATCAATATCACAGGAGTTATGATGAAGAAGTTATCCCACTTCCAACCGAAGTGATTCCACTTTCCCCTTTTTGGAGATTTGGAAATTTGTTCTTGATTCTAATAAAACCAGAATTAATCACGATGTCAGAAGCTTGATTTTGACTCATAAATCAGTAAAGAATCACCCTGATGTTGAATCAATATCATACGAGTTATGATGAAGAAGTTATCCCACTTTCAACTGAAGTGATTCTAGTTTACTCTGTTTGGAGATTTGACAATTTCTTATTAATTCTAATCAAACAAATGAATCACGAGGTATGAAGCTTCATTTGTACACACAAATAAGTGGCTAATCTCCCTGAAGTTGAATCAAAATCACAGGAGTTATGATGAATAAGTTATCCCACTTTCAACCGAAGTGATTCCAGTTTACCCTGTTTGGAGATTTGGTAATTTGTTCTTGATTCTAATAAAAACAGAATAAATCAAGATGTCAGAAGCTTGATTTTGACTCATAAAATCAATGGAGAATAACCCTCATGTTTTGTCAATATCATACGAGTTATGATGAAGAAGTTATCCCACTTTCAACCGAAGTTATTCTAGTTTACTATGTTTTGAGATTTGAAAATTTCTTAATTCTAATCAAAGCAGAATGAGTCACGATTTAATAAGCTAGATTTGGACTCATAAATCAGTGTATCATCACCCTGAAGTTGAATCAATATAATAGTAGTTATGATGAAGAAGTTATCCCACTTTTAACCGAAGTGATTCAAGTTTACTATGTTTGCAGATTTTGCAATTTCTTCTTGATTCTAATCAAACCAGAATGAATCACGATGTAGGAAGCTTGATTTGGACTCATAAATCGGTGGATAATCACCCTGAATTTGAATCAATATCATAAGGGTTATGATGAAGAAGTTATCCCACTTTTAACCGATATGATACCAGTTTACCCTTTTGTAGATTTTGCAATTTCTTCTTGATTCTAATCAAACCTGAATGAATCACGATGCAAGAAGCTTGATTTGGACTCATTAATCAGTGGATAATCACCCTGAAGTTGAATCAATATCATAGGAGTTATGATGAAGAAGTTATCTCACTTTCAACCGAAGTAATTCTGGTTTACCCTGTTTGAAATTTGGCAATTCTTCTTGATTCTAATTAAACCAGAATGAACCACGATCTAAGAATCTTGATTGAAATTATAAATCATTCGATAATAACCCTGAAGTTGAACCAATATCATAGGAGATTTGATGAAGAAGTTATCCACTTTTAACCGAAGTGATTCCAGTTTGTCTTGTTTGGAGATTTTGCAATTTCTTCTTGATTCTAATCAAACTAGAATGAATCACGATGTAAGAAGCTTGATTTGGACTCAAAAATCAGTGGATAATGAATTTGAATCAATATCATAAGAGTTATGATGAAGATGTTATCTCACTTTTAACCGAGGTGATTCCAATTTACCATGTTTGTAGATTTTGCAATTTCTTCTTGATTATAATCAAACCATAATGAACCACAATCTAAGAAGCTTGATTTAAACTCATAAATCATTAGATAATCACCATGAAGTTGAACCAATATCATAAGAGTTATGATGAAGAAGTTATCTTACTTTCAACCGACGTGATTCCAATTTACCATATTTGGAGATTTTTCAATTTCTTCTTGATTCTAGTTAAACCAGAATGAACCAGGATCTAAGAATCTTGATTGAAATTATAAATCATTCGATAATCACCCTGAAGTTGAATCAATATCATAGGAGTTATGATAAAGAAGTTATCCCAATTTTAACCCAAGTGATTCCAGTTTACCCTGTTTTGAGATTTGACAATTTTTTCTTGATTCTAATCAAAGCAAAATGAGTCACGATTTAAGAAGCTTGATTTGGACTCATAAATCAGTGTATAATCACCATGAAATTGAATCAATATCATAGGAGTTCTGATGAAGAAGTTATCCCACTTTTAACCGAAGTGATTCTAGTTTACCATGTTTGTAGATTTTGCAATTTCTTCTTGATTCTAATCAAACCAGATTGAATCAAGATGTAAGAAGCTTCATTTGGACTCATAAATCAGTGGATAATCACCCTGAAGTTGAATCAATATCATAGGAGTTATGATGAAGATGTTATCCCACTTTTAACCAGTGATTCTGGTTTACCCTATTTGGATATTTGGCAATTCTTCTTAATTCTAATTAAACCAGAATGAACCACGATCTAGGAAGCTTGATTTAAACTCATTAATCATTCGATAATCCCCCTGAAGTTGAACCAATATAATAGGAGTTATGATGAAGAAGTTATCCAACTTTTAACAGCAGTGATTCCAGTTTACCATGTTTTGAGATTTTGCAATTTCTTCTTGATTCTAATCAAACCAAAATGAATCAAAATTTAAGAAGCTTCATTAGGAATCATAAATCGGTGTATAATCACCCTGAAGTTGAATCAATATCATAGGAGTTATGATGAAGAAGTTATCCCACTTTTAACCGAGGTGATTCCAGTTTACCCTATTTGTAGATTTTCCATTTTCTTCTTGATTCTAATCAAATCAGAATGAATCACGATTTAAGAAGCTTGATTCGGAATTATAAATTGGTGTATAATCACCCTGAAGTTGAATCAATATCATAGGAGTTATGATGAAGAAGTTATCCCACTTTTAACCGAGGTGATACAGTTTACCCTATTTGTAGATTTTGCAATTTCTTCTTGATTCTAATCAAACCAGAATGAATCACGATTTAAGAAGCTTGATTTGGACTCTTAAATCAGTGGATAATCACCCTGAAGTTGAATCAATATCATAGGAGTTATGATGAAGAAGTTATCCCACTTTTAACCGAGGTGATTCTGGTTTACCATGTTTGGATATTTGGCAATTCTTCTTGATTCTAATTTAACCAGAATGAATCACGATGTAAGAAGCTTGATTTGGACTCATAAATCAGTGTATAATCACCCTTAAGTTGAACAATATCATAGGAGTTATGATGAAGAAGTTATCCCACTTTCAACTGACGTGATTCTAGTTTACCCTATTTGGAGATTTTTCAATTTTTTCTTGATCCTAATCAAACAAGAATGAATCACGATATAAGAAACTTCATTTGGACTCATAAATCAGTGTATAATCATCCCGAAGTTGAATCAATATCATAGGAGCTATGATGAAGAAGTTATCCCACTTTTCAACCCAAGTGATTCCAGTTTACCCTATTTTGAGATTTGACAATTTTTTCTTGATTCCAATCAAAGCAGAATGAGTCACGATTTAAGAAGCTTGATTTGGACTCGTAAATCAGTGTATAATCACCCTGAAGTTGAATCAATATCATAGGAGTTATGATGAAGAAGTTATCCCACTTTAAACAGAAGTGATTCCAGTTTACCTTGTTTTGAGATTTGGTAATTTCTTCTTGATTCTAATCAAAGCATAATGAGTCACGATTTAAGAAGCTTTATTTGGACTCATAAATCAGTGTATAATCACCCTGAAGTTGAATCAATATCATAGGAGTTATGATGAAGAAGTTATCCCACTTTTAACCGAAGTGATTCCAGTTTACCATGTTTGGAGATTTTGCAATTTCTTCTTGATTCTAATCAAAACCAGAATGAGTCATGATGTAAGAAGATTGATTTGGAATCATAAATCAGTGGATAATCACTCTGAATTTAAATCAATATTATAAGAGTTATGATGAAGAAGTTATCCCACTTTTAACCTAGGTGATTCCAGTTTACCTTATTTGTAGATTTTGCAATTTCTTCTTGATTCTAATCAAACCAGAATGAATCACGATTTAAGAAGCTTGATTTGGACTCATTAATCAGTGGATAATCACCATGAAGTTGAATCAATATCATAGGAGTTATGATGAAGAAGTTATCCCAGTTTTAACCGAAGTGATTCTGGTTTACCCTGTTTGGAGATTTGGAAATTCTTCTTGATTCTAATTAAACCAGAATGAACCACGATCTAAGAAGCTTGATTTAAACTCATAAATCATTCGATAATCACCCTGAAGTTGAACCAATATAATAGGAGTTATGATGAAGAAGTTATCCCATTTTCAACCGAAGTGATTCTAGTTTACCCTGTTTGGAGATTTTGCAATTTCTTCTTGATTCTAATCAAACCAGAATAAATCACGATTTAATAAGATTGATTTGGACACATAAATCGGTGTATAATCACCCTGAAGTTGAATCTATATCATAGGAGTTATGATGAAGAAGTTATCCCAATTTTAACCCAAGTGATTCCAGTTTACCCTGTTTTGAGATTTGACAATTTCTTCTTGATTCTAATCAAAGCAGAATGAGTCATGATTGAAGAAGATTGATTTGGACTAATAAATCAATGTATAATCACCCTGAATTTGAATCAATATCATAAAAGTTATGATGAAGAAGTTATACCACTTTTAACCTAGGTGATTCCAGTTTACCCTGTTTGTAGATTTTGCTATTTCTTCTTGATTCTAATCAAACCAGAATGAATCACGATTTAAGAAGCTTGATTTGGACTCATAAATCAGTGGATAATTACCCTGAAGTTGAATGAATATCATATGAGTTATGATGAAGAAGTTATCCCACTTTTAACCGAAGTGATTTTGGTTTACCCCTTTTTGGTGATTTGGCAATTCTTCTTGATTCTAATTAAACCAGAATGAACCACGATCTAAGAATTTTGATTTAAAATCATAAATCATTTTATAATCACCCTGAAGTTGAACCAATATCATAGGATTTATGATGAAGAAGTAATCTCACTTTCAACCGACGTGATTCCAGTTTACCCTTCTGGAGATTTTTCAATTTCTTCTTGATTCTAATCAAAGAAGAATGAGTCATTATTTAAGAAGATTGATTTGGACTAATAAATCAATGTATAATCACCCTGAAGTTGAATCAATATCATAGGAGTTATGATGAAGAAGTTATCCCATTTTCAACCGAAGTGATTCCACTTTACCCTGTTTTGAGATTTTCTAATTTATTCTTGATTCTATTCAAACCAGATTGAATCACGATGTAAGAAGCTTGATTTGGACACATTAATCAGTGAATAATAACCCTGAAGTTGAATCAATATCATAGGAGTTATGATGAAGAAGTTATCCCACTTTCAACCGAAGTAATTCTGGTTTACCCTGTTTGGAAATTTGGCAATTCTTCTTGATTCTAATTAAACCAGAATGAACCACGATCTAAGAATCTTGATTGAAATTATAAATCATTCGATAATCACCCTGAAGTTGAACCAATATCATAAGAGATTTGATGAAGAAGTTATCAACTTTTAACCGAAGTGATTCCAGTTTATCCTGTTTGGAGATTTTGCAATTTCTTCTTGATTCTAATCAAATCAGAATGAATCACGATGTAAGAATCTTGATTTGGACTCATTAATCAGTGGATAATGAATTTGAATCAATATCATAAGAGTTATGATGAAGATTTTATCTCACTTTTAACCGCGGTGATTCCAGTTTACCATGTTTGTAGATTTTGCAATTTCTTCTTGATTATAATGAAAACAGAATGAATCACGATGTAAGAAGCTTGATTTGGACTCGTAAATCAGTGGATAATCACGCTGAAGTTGAATCACTATCATAGGAGTTATGATGAAGAAGTTATTCCACTTTTAACCGAAGTGATCCTTGTTTATCCTGTTTGGAGATTTGGCAATTCTTCTTGATTCTAATTAAACAGAATGAACCACAATCTAAGAAGCGTAATTTAAACTCATAAATCATTAGATAATCACCATGAAGTTGAACCAATATCATAAGAGTTATGATGAAGAAGTTATCTTACTTTCAACCGACGTGATTCCAATTTACCATATTTGGAGATTTTTCATTTTCTTCTTAATTCTAATTAAACCAGAATGAACCACGATCTAAGAATCCTGATTGAAATTATAAATCATTCGATAATCACCCTGAAGTTGAATCAATATCATAGGAGTTATGATAAAGAAGTTATCCCAATTTTAACCCAAGTGATTCCAGTTTACCCTGTTTTGAGATTTGACAAAAAAATTTTGATTCTAATCAAAGCAGAATAAGTCACGATTTAAGAAGCTTGATTTGGACTCATAAATCAGTGTATAATCACCCTGAAGTTGAATCAATATCATAGGAGTTATGATGAAGAAGTTATCCCACTTTTAACCGAAGTGATTCCAGTTCACCCTATCTGGAGATTTTGCAATTTCTTATTGATTCTAATCAAACCATAATGAATAAAGATGTAAGAAGCTTGACTTGGACTCATAAATCAGTGGATAATCACCCTGAAGTTGAATCAATATCATAGGAGTTAAGATGAAGATGTTATCCCACTTTTAACTGAAGTGATTCTGGTTTACCCTGTTTGGAGATTTGGCAATTCTTCTTGATTCTAATTAAACCAGAATGAACCACGATCGAGGAAGATTGATTTAAACTCATTAATCATTTGATAATCACCCTGAATTTGAAACAATATAATAGGAGTTATGATGAAGAAGTTATCCAACTTTTAACAGCAGTGATTCCAGTTTACCATGTTTTGAGATTTTGCAATTTCTTCTTGATTCTAATCAAACCAGAATGAATCATGATATAAGAAGCTTGATTTGGAATCATAAATCGGTGTATAATCACCCTGAAGTTGAATCAATATCATACGAGTTATGATGAAGAAGTTATCCCACTTTTAACCGAGGTGATTCGAGTTTACCCTATTTGTAAATTTTGCAATTTCTTCTTGATTCTAATCAAATCATAATGAATCACGATTTAAGAAGCTTGATTTGGGATCATAAATCGGTGTATAATCACCCTGAAGTTGAATCAATATCATAGGATTATGATGAAGAAGTTATCCCACTTTTAACCGATGTGATTCCAGTTTACCATATTTGTAAATTTTGCAATTTCTTCTTGATTCTAATCAAACCAGAAAGAATCACGATTTCAGAAGCTTGATTTGGACTCATAAATCAGTGGATAATGAATTTGAATCAATATCATAAGAGTTATGATGAAGATGTTATCTCACTTTTAACCGAGGTGATTCCAGTTTACCATGTTTGTAGATTTTGCAATTTCTTCTTGATTATAATCAAACCAGAATGAATCACGATGTAAGAAGCTTGATTTGGAATCATAAATCAGTGGATAATCACCCTGAAATTGAATCAATATCATAGGAGTTATGATGAAGAAGTTATTCCACTTTTAACCGAAGTGATCCTTGTTTATCCTGTTTGGAGATTTGACAATTCTTCTTGATTCTAATTAAACCAGAATGAACCACAATCTAAGAAGCTTGATTTAAACTCATAAATCAATAGATAATCACCATAAAGTTGAACCAATATCATAAGAGTTATGATGAAGAAGTTATCTTACTTTCAACCGACGTTATTCCAATTGACCCTATTGTGAGATTTTTCAATTTCTACTTGATTCTAATTAAACCAGAATGAACCACGATCTAAGAATATTGATTGGAATTATAAATCATTCGATAATCACCCTGAAGTTAAATCAATATCATAGGAGTTATGATGAAGAAGTTATCCCAATTTTAACCCAAGTGATTCCAGTTTACCCTGTTTTGAGATTTGACAATTTTTTCTTGATTCTAATCAAAGCAGAATGAGTCACGATTTAAAAAGCTTGATTTGGACTCATAATTCAGTGTATAATCACCCTGAAGTTGAATCAATATCATAGGAGTTATGATGAAGAAGTTATCCCACTTTTAACCGAAATGATTCCAGTTTACCCTGTCTGGAGATTTTGCAATTTCTTCTTGATTCTAATAAAACCATAATGAATCACGATGTAAGAAGCTTGATTTGGACTCATAAATCAGTGGATAATCATCCTGAAGTTGAATCAATATCATAGGAGTTATGATGAAGAGGTTATCCCACTTTTAACCGAAGTGATTCTGGTTTACCCTGTTTGGATATTTGGCAATTCTTCTTGATTCTAATCAAACCAGAATGAATCACAATTTAAGAAGCTTGATTTGGAATCATAAATCGGTGTATAATCACCCTGAAGTTGAATCAATATCATAGGAGTTATGATGAAGAAGTTATCCCACTTTTAACCGAGGTGATTCGAGTTTACCCTATTTGTAGATTTTGCAATTTCTTCTTGATTCTAATCAAATCATAATGAATCACGATTTAAGAAGCTTGATTTGGAATCATAAATCGGTGTATAATCACCCTAAAGTTGAATCAATATCACAGGATTATGATGAAGAAGTTATCCCACTTTTAACCGAGGTGATTCCAGTTTACCCTATTTGTAGATTTTGCAATTTCTTGTTGATTCTAATTAAACCAGAAAGAATCACGATTTAAGAAGCTTGATTTGGACTCATAAATCAGTGGATAATGAATTTGAATCAATATCATAAGAGTTATGATGAAGATGTTATCTCACTTTTAACCGAGGTGATTCCAGTTTACCATGTTTGTAGATTTTGCAATTTCTTCTTGATTATAATCAAACCAGAATGGATCACGATGTAATAAGCTTGATTTGGAATCATAAATCAGTGGATAATAACCCTGAAGTTGAATCAATATCATTGGAGTTATGATGAAGAAGTTGTTCTACTTTTAACCGAAGTGATCCTTGTTTATCCTGTTTGGAGATTTGGCAATTCTTTTTGATTCTAATTAAACCAGAATGAACCACAATCTAAGAAGCTTGATTTAAACTCATAAATCAATAGATAATCACCATAAAGTTGAACCAATATCATAAGAGTTATGATGAAGAAGTTATCTTACTTTCAACCGACGTGATTCCAACTGACCCTATTGTGAGATTTTTCAATTTCTACTTGATTCTAATTAAACCAGAATGAACCACGATCTAGGAATCTTGATTGGAATTATAAATCATTCGATAATCACCATGAAGTTGAATCAATATCATAGGAGTTATGATGAAGAAGTTATCCCAATTTTAACCCAAGTGATTCCAGTTTACCCTGTTTTGAGATTTGACAATTTTTTCTTGATTCTAATCAAAGCAGAATGAGTCACGATTTAAGAAGCTTGATTTGGACTCATAATTCAGTGTATAATCACCCTGAAGTTGAATCAATATCATAGGAGTTATGATGAAGAAGTTATCCCAGTTTTAACCGAAGTGATTCCAGTTTATCCTGTCTGGAGATTTTTCATTTTCTTCTTGATTCTAATTAAACCATAATGAATCACGATGTAAAAAGCTTGATTTGGACTCATAAATCAGTGGATAATCACCCTGAAGTTGAATCAATATCATAGGAGTTATGATGAAGATGTTATCCCACTTTTAACCGAAGTGATTCTGGATTACCATGTTTGGATATTTGGCAATTCTTCTTGATTCTAATCAAACCAGAATGAATCACGATTTAAGAAGCTTGATTTGGAATCATAAATCGGTGTATAATCACCCTGAAGTTGAATCAATATCATAGGAGTTATGATGAAGAAGTTATCCCACTTTTAACCGAGGTGATTCCAGTTTACCCTATTTGTAGATTTTGCAATTTCTTCTTGATTCTAATCAAATCATAATGAATCACGATTTAAGAATCTTGATTTGGAATCATAAATCGGTGTATAATCACCCTGAAGTTGAATCAATATCATAGGATTATGATGAAGAAGTTATACCACTTTTAATCGAGGTGATTCCAGTTTACCCTATTTGTAGATTTTGCAATTTCTTCTTGATTCTAATCAAACCATAAAGAATCACGATTTAAGAAGCTTGATTTGGACTCATAAATCAGTGGATAATGAATTTGAATCAATATCATAAGAGTTATGATGAAGATGTTATCAAACTCTTAACCGAGGTGATTCCAGTTTACCATGTTTGTAGATTTTGCAATTTCTTCTTGATTATAATCAAACCAGAATGAATCACGATGTAAGAAGCTTGATTTAGAATCATAAATCAGTGGATAATCACCCTGAAGTTGAATCAATATCATAGGAGTTATGATGAAGAAGTTATTCCACTTTTAACCGAAGTGATCCTTGTTTATCCTGTTTGGAGATTTGGCAATTCTTCTTGATTCTAATTAAACCAGAATGAACCACAATCTAAGAAGCTTGATTTAAACTCATAAATCATTAGATAATCACCATAAAGTTGAACCAATATCATAAGAGTTATGATGAAGAAGTTATCTTACTTTCAACCGACGTGATTCCAACTGACCCTATTGTGAGATTTTTCAATTTCTACTTGATTCTAATTAAACCAGAATGAACCACGATCTAAGAATCTTTATTGGAATTATAAATCATTCGATAATCACCCTGAAGTTGAATCAATATCATAGGAGTTATGATGAAGAAGTTATCCCAATTTTAACCCCAAGTGATTCCAGTTTACCCTATTTTGAGATTTGACAATTTTTTCTTGATTCTAATCAAAGCAGAATGAGTCACGATTTAAGAAGCTTGATTGGGACTCATAATTCAGTGTATAATCACCCTGAAGTTGAATCAATATCATAGGAGTTATGATGAAGAAGTTATCCCACTCTTAACCGAAGTGATTCCAAGTTACCCTGTTTGGAGATTTCGCAATTTCTTCTTGATTCTAATCAAACCAGAATGAATCACAATGTAAGAATCTTGTTTTGGACGCATAAATCAGTCTAGAATCACCCTGAAATTGAATCAATATCATAGGAGTTATGATGAAGTATACCCTGTTTACTCTGTCTGGAGATTTTGCAATTTCTTCTTGATTCTAATTAAATCATAATGAATCACGATGTAAGAAGCTTGATTTGGACTCATAAATAAGTGAATAATCACCCTGAAGTTGAATCAATATCATAGGAGTTATGATGAAGATGTTATCCCACTTTTAACCGAAGTGATTCTGGTTTACCCTGTTTGGAGATTTGGCAATTCTTCTTGATTCTAATCAAACCAGAATGAATCACGATTTAAGAAGCTTGATTTGGAATCATAAATCGGTGTATAATCACCCTGAAGTTGAATCAATATCATAGGAGTTATGATGAAGAAGTTATCCCAATTTTAACCCAAGTGATTCCAGTTTACCCTGTTTTGAGATTTGACAAAAAAATTTTGATTCTAATCAAAGCAGAATGAGTCACGATTTAAGAAGCTTGATTTGGACTCATAAATCAGTGTATAATCACCCTGAAGTTTAATCAATATCATAGGAGTTATGATGAAGAAGTTATCCCACTTTTAACCGAGGTGATTCCAGTTTACCCAATTTGTAGATTTTGCAATTTCTTCTTGATTATAATCAAACCAGAATGAATCATGATTTAAGAATCTTGATTTGGACTCATAAATCAGTGGATAATCACCGTGAAGTTGAATCAATATCATAGGAGTTATGATGAAGAAGTTATCCCACTTTTAACCGAGGTGATTCTGGTTTACCCTGTTTGGATATTTGGCAATTCTTCTTGATTCTAATTTAACAAGAATGAATCACGATGTAAGAAGCTTGATTTGGACTCATAAATCAGTGTATAAGCACCCTTAAGTTGAACCAATATCATAGGAGTTATGATGAAGAAGTTATCCCACTTTCAACCGACGTGATTCCAGTTTGTCCTGTTTGGAGATTTGGCAATTTATTCTTGATACTAATAAAAACATAATGAATCACGATGTAAGAAGCTTGATTTGGACTCATAAATCAGTTTAGAATCACCCTGAATTTGAATCAAGATCATAGGAGTTATGATGAAGAAGTTATCCCACTTTTAACCGAAGTGACTCCAGTTTACCCTGTTTGGAGATTTTGCAATTTCTTCTTGATTCTAATCAGAACAGAATGAATCACGATGTAAGAAGCTTGATTTGGACTCATAAATCAGTGGATAATCACCCTGAAGTTGAATCAATATCATAGAAGTTATGATGAAGAAGTTATCCCACTTTTAACCGAAGTGATTCTAGTTTACCATGTTTGTAGATTTTGCAATTTCTTCTTGATTCTAATGAAACCAGATTGAATCAAGATGTAAGAACCTTCATTTGGACTCATAAATCAGTGGATAATCACCCTGAAGTTGAATCAATATCATAGGAGTTATGATGAAGAAGTTATCCCACTTTTAACCGAGGTGATTTTGGTTTACCCTGTTTAGAGATTTGGCAATTCTACTTGAATCTAATTAAACCAGAATTAACCACGATCTAAGAAGCTTGATTTAAACTCATAAATGAAGAAGTTATCTTACTTTCAACCACCGTGATTCCAGTTTATCCTATTTGGAGATTTTTCAATTTCTTGTTGATTCTAATAAAACCAGAATGAATCACAATGTAAGAAGCTTGATTTGAAATCATAAATCTGTGTATAATCACCCTGAAGTTGAATCAATATCATAGGAGTTATGATGACGAAGTTATCCCACTTTTAACAGAAGTGTTTCCAGTTTACCATGTTTTGAGATTTGACAATTTCTTCTTGAATCTAATCAAACCAGAATGAGTCACGATTTAAGAAGCTTGATTTGGACTCATAAATCAGTGTATAACCACCCTGAATTTGAATCAATATCATAGGAGTTATGTTGAAGAAGTTATCCCAGATTTTGCAATTTCATCTTGATTCTAATAAAACCAGAATGAATGACGGTGTAAGAAGCTTGATTTGTAATCATAAATCAGTGGATAATCACCCTGAATTTTAATCAATATCATATGAGTTATGATGAAGAAGTTATCTCACTTTTAACCGAGGTGATTCCAGTTTACCCTGTTTGTAGATTTTGTAATTTCTTGTTGATTCTAATCAAACCAGAATGAATCACGATATGAGAAGCTTGATTTAGACTCATAAATCAGTGGATAATCACCCTGAAGTTGAATCAATATCAGAGGAGTTATGATGAAGAAGTTATCCCACTTTTAACCGAAGTAATTATGGTTTACCCTGTTTGGAGATTTTTCAATTTCTTCTCGATCCAAATAACACAAGAATGAATCACGATGTAAGAAGCTTGATTTGAAATCATAAATCAGTGGATAATCACCATGAATTTGAATCAAAATCATAAGAGTTATGATGAAGAAGTTATCTCACTTTTAACCGAGGTGATTCCAGTTTACCCTGTTTGTAGATTTTGCAATTTCTTCTTGATTCTAATCAAACCAGAATGAATCACGATGTAAGAAGCTTGATTTGGACTCATAAATCAGTGGATAATCACCCTGAAGTTGAATCAATATCATAGGAGTTATGATGAAGAAGTTATTCTACTTTTAACCGAAGTGATTCTTGTTTATCCTGTTTTGAGATTTGGCAATTTTTCTTGACTCTAATTAAACCAGAATGAACCACGATCTAATCAAAGCAGAATGAGTCAAGATTTAAGAAGCTTGATTTGGACTCATAAATCAGTGTATAATCACCATGAAGTTGAACCAATATAATAGGAGTTATGATGAAGAAGTTATCCCACTTTTAACCGAAGTGATTCCAGTTTACCCTGTTTGGAGATTTTAGCAATTTCTTCTTGATTCTAATCAGAACAGAATGAATCACGATGTAAGAAGCTTGATTTGGACTCATAAATCAGTGGATAATCACCCTGAAGTTGAATCAATATCATAGGAGTTATGATGAAGAAGTTATTCCACTTTTAACCGAAGTGGTTCTTGTTTATCCTGTTTTGAGATTTGGCAATTCTTCTTGATTCTAATTAAACCAGAATGAACCAAGATCTAATCAAAGCAGAATGAGTCACGATTTAAGAAGCTTGATTTGCACTCATAAATCAGTGTATAATCACCCTGAAGTTGAACCAATATAATAAGAGTTAT
The DNA here is from genome assembly GCA_905132885.1 of Moricandia moricandioides. Taxonomy (NCBI): domain Eukaryota; kingdom Viridiplantae; phylum Streptophyta; class Magnoliopsida; order Brassicales; family Brassicaceae; genus Moricandia; species Moricandia moricandioides. The sequence goes on from CAJHQQ010001114.1 coordinate 100,600, forward strand.
GATGAAGAAGTTATCCGACTTTTAACCGAAGTGATTCCAGTTTACCCTGTTTGGAGATTTTGTAATTTCTTCTTGATTCTAATCAGAACAGAATGAATCACGATGTAAGAAGCTTGATTTGGACTTATAAATGAGTGGATAATCAGCATGAAGTTGAATCAATATCATAGGAGTTATGATGAAGAAGTTATTCCACTTTTAACCGAAGTAATTCTTGTTTATCCTGTTTGGAGATTTGACAATTCTTCTTGATTCTAATTAAACCAGAATGAACCACAAAATAAGAAGCTTGATTTAAACTCATAAATCATTAGATAATCACCATGAAGTTGAGCCAATATCATAAGAGTTATGATGAAGAAGTTGTCTTACTTTCAACCGACGTGATTCCAGTTTAACCTATTTGGAGATTTTTCAATTTCTTCTTGATTCTAATAAAACCAGAATGAATCACCATGTAAGAAGCTTGTTTTGGAATCATAAATCGGTGTATAATCATCCTGAGTTGAATCAATATCATAGGATTTATGATGAAGAAGTTATCTCACTTTTAACAGAAGTGGTTCCAGTTTACCATGTTTTGAGATTTGGCAATTTCTTCTTAATTATAATCAAAGCAGAATGAGTCACGATTTAAGAAGCTTGATTTGGACTAATAAATCAGTGTATAATCACCATGAAGTTAAATCAACATCATAAGAGTTATGACAAAGAAGTTATCCCACTTTTAACTGAAGTGATTCCAGCTTATTCTGTTTGGAGATTTTGCTATTTCTTCTTGATTCTAATCAAACAAGAATGAATCACGATTTAAGAAGCTTGATTTGGACTCATAAATCAGTGGATAATCACTCTGAATTTCAATTAATATCATAAGAGTTATGATGAATTAGTTATCCCACTTTTAACCGAGGTGATTCCAGTTTACCCTATTTGTAGATTTTGCAATTTCTTCTTGATTCTAATCAAACCAGAATGAATCACAATTTAAGAAGCTTTATTTGGACTCATAAATCAGTGGATAATCACCCTGAAGTTGAATTAATATCATATGAGTTATGATGAAGAAGTTATCCCACTTTTAACCGAACTGATTCTGGTTTACCCATGTTTGGAGATTTGGCCATTCTTCTTCATTCTAATTAAACCAGAATGAACCACTATCTAATAAGCTTGATTTAAACTCATAAATCATTCGATAATCACCCTGAAGTTGAACCAATATCATAGGAGTTATGATGAAGAAGTTATCTCACTTTCAACCGACGTGATTCCAATTTACCCTATTTGGAGATTTTTCAATTTCTTCTTGATTCTAATAAAACCAGAATGAATCACGATGTAAGAAGCTTGATTTGGACTCATAAATCAGTGGATAATCACCCTGAAGTTGAATCAATATCATAGAAGTTATGATGAAGAAGTTATCCCACTTTTAACCGAAATGATTCTAGTTTACCATGTTTGGAGATTTTGCAATTTCTTCTTGATTCTAATCAAACCAGATTGAATCAAGATGTAAGAAGCTTTATTTGGACTCATAAATCAGTGGATAATCACCCTGAAGTTGAATCAATATCATAGGAGTTATGATGAAGAAGTTATTCCACTTTTAACCGAAGTGATTCGTGTTTATCCTGTTTGGATATTTGGTAATTCTTCTTGATTCTAATCAAACCAAAATGAATCACGATGTAAGAAGATTGATTTAAAACTCATAAATCATTAGATAATCACCCTGAAGTTGAACCAATATCATCAGAGTTATGATGAAGAAGTTATCTTACTTTCAACCGACGTAATTCCAGTTTACCCTATTTGGAGATTTTTCAATTTCTTGTTGATTCTAATAAAACCAGAATGAATCACGATGTAAGAAGCTTGATATGAAATCATAAATCGGTGTATAATCACCCTGAAGTTGAATCAATATCATAGGAGTTATGATGGCGAAGTTATCCCACTTTTAACAGAAGTGTTTCCAGTTTACCATGTTTTGAGATTTGACAATTTCTTCTTGAATCTAATCAAACCAGAATGAGTCACGATTTAAGAAGCTTGATTTGGACTCATAAATCAGTGTATAATAACCCTTAAGTTGAATCAATATCATAGGAGTTATGATGAAGAAGTTATTCCACTTTTAACCGAAATGATTCCAGTTTACTCTGTTTGCAGATTTTGCAATTTCTTCTTGATTCTAATCAAACCAGAATGAATGATGGTGTAAGAAGTGGATAATCAGCCTGAATTTTAATCAATATCATATGAGTTATGATGAAGAACTTATCCCACTTTTACCCGAGGTGATTCCAGTTTACCATGTTTGTAGATTTTGTAATTTCTTCTTGATTCTAATCAAACCAGAATGAATCTCGATGTAAGAAGCTTGATTTGGACTCATAAATCACTGGATAATCACCCTGAAGTTGAATCAATATCAGAGGGGTTATGATGAAGAAGTTATCCCACTTTAACCGAAGTAATTATGGTTTACCCTGTTTGGAGATTTTTTCAATTTCTTCTCGATCCAGATCAAACAAGAATGAATCAAGATGTAAGAAGCTTGATTTTGACTCATAAATCAGTGGATAATCACCCTGAATTTGAATCAAAATCATAAGAGTTATGATGAAGAAGTTATCTCACTTTTAACCGAGATGATTCCAGTTTACCCTGTTTGTAGATTTTGCAATTTCTTCTTGATTCTAATCAAACCAGAATGAATCACAATGTAAGAAGCTTGATTTGGACTCATAAATCAGTGGATAATCACCCTGAAGTTGAATCAATATCATAGAAGTTATGATGAAGAAGTTATCCCACTTTTAACCGAAGTAATTCTAGTTTACCCTGTTTGGAGATTTGGCAATATCTTCTTGATACAAATAAAACCAGAATGAATCATGATGTAAGAATCTTGATTTGGACTCATAAATCAGTGTAGAATCACCCTTAATTTGAATCAAGATCAATGGAGTTATGATGAAGAAGTTATCCCACTTTTAACCGAAGTAATTTTAGTTTACCCTGTTTGGAGATTTGGCAATTTCTTCTTGATACAAATAAAAACAGAATGAATCACGATGTAAGAATCTTTTTTTGGACTCATAAATCAGTTTAGAATCACCCTGGAGTTGAATCAATATCATTGGAGTTATGATGAAGAAGTTATCCCACTTTTAACCGAAGTAATTCTAGTTTACCCTGTTTGGAGATTTGGCAATTTCTTCTTGATACAAATAAAACCAGAATGAATCACGATGTAAGAATCTTTATTTGGACTCATAAATCAGTTTAGAATCACCCTGAAGTTGAATCAAGATCATAGGAGTTATGATGAAGAAGTTATCCCACTTTTAACCGAAGTGATTCCAGTTTACCCTGTTTGGAGATTTGGCAATTTATTCTTGATCACTAATAAAACCAGAATGAATCACGATGTAAGAAGCTTGATTTGGACTCATAATCAGTGTAGAATCACCCTGAAGTTGAATCAATATCATAGGAGTTATGATGAAGAAGTTATCCCACTTTTAACCGAAGTGATTCCAGTTTACCCTGTTTGGAGATTTGGCAATTTCTTCTTGATACTAATAAAACCAGAATGAATCACGATGTAAGAAGCTTTATTTGGACTCATAAATCAGTGGATAATCACCCTGAAGTTGAATCAAATATCATAGGAGTTATGATGAAGAAGTTATCCCACTTTTAACCGAAGTGATTCCAGTTTACCCTGTTTGGAGATTTGGCAATTTCTTCTTGATTCTAATCAAAACAGAATGAATCACGATTTAAGAAGCTTGATTTGGACTCATAAATCAGTGGATAATCACCCTGAAGTTGAATCAATATCATAGGAGTTATGATGAAGAAGTTATCCCACTTTTAACCGAAGTGATTCCAGTTTACCCTGTTTGGAGATTTTGCAATTTCTTCTTGATTCTAATCAAACCAGAATGAATCACGATGTAAGAAGCTTGATTTGGACTCATAAATCAGTGGATAATCACCCTGAAGTTGAATCAATATCATAGAAGTTATGATGAAGAAGTTATCCCACTTTTAACCGAAGTGATTCCAGTTTACCCTGTTTGGAGATTTTGCAATTTCTTCTTGATTCTAATCAAACCAGAATGAATCACGATGTAAGAAGCTTGATTTGGACTCATAAATCAGTGGATAATCACCCTGAAGTTGAATCAATATCATAGGAGTTATGATGAAGAAGTTATCCCACTTTTAACCGAAGTGATTCTTGTTTACCCTGTTTGGAGATTTGGCAATTCTTCTTGATTCTAATCAAACCAGAATGAATCACGATGTAAGAAGCTTGATTTGGACTCATAAATCAGTGGATAATCACCCTGAAGTTGAATCAATATCATAGGAGTTATGATGAAGAAGTTATTCCACTTTTAACCGAAGTGATTCTTGTTTATCCTGTTTGGAGATTTGGCAATTCTTCTTGATTCTAATCAAACAAAAATGAATCACGATGTAAGAAGCTTGATTTGGACTCATAAATCAGTGGATAATCACCCTGAAGTTGAATCAATATCATAGGAGTTATGATGAAGAAGTTATTCCACTTTTAACAGAAGTGATTCTTGTTTATCCTGTTTGGAGATTTGGTAATTCTTCTTGATTCTAATCAAACCAAAATGAATCACGATGTAAGAAGCTTGATTTAAACTCATAAATCATTAGATAATCACCATGAAGTTGAACCAATATCATAAGAGTTATGATGAAGAAGTTATCTTACTTTCAACCGACGTGATTCCAGTTTACCCTATTTGGAGATTTTTCAATTTCTTCTTGATTCTAATAAAACCAGAATGAATCACGATGTATGAAGCTTGATTTGGACTCATAAATCGGTGTATAATCACCCTGAAGGTGAATCAATATCATAGGAGTTATTATGAAGAAGTTATCCCAATTTTAACCCAAGTGATTCCAGTTTACCCTGTTTTGAGATTTGAGAATTTCTTCTTGATTCTAATCAAAACAGAATGAGTCATGATTTAAGGAGATTGATTTGGACTAATTAATCAATGTATAATCACCCTGAAGTTGAATCAATATCATAGGAGTTATGATGAAGAAGTTATCCAACTTTTAACCGAGGTGATTCCAGTTTACCCTATATGTAGATTTTGCAATTTCTTCTTGATTCTAATCAAACCAGAATGAATCACGATTTAAGAAGCTTGATTTGGACTCATAAATCAGTGTATAATCACCCTGAAGTTGAATCAATATCATAGGAGTTATGATGAAGAAGTTATCCCACTTTTAACCGAAATGATTCCAGTTTACTCTGTTTGCAGATTTTGGAATTTCTTCTTGATTCTAATCAAACCAGAATGAATGACGATGTAAGAAGATTGATTTGGACTCATAAATCAGTGGATAATCACCCTGAAGTTGAATCAATATCATAGAAGTTATGATGAAGAAGTTATCTCACTTTTAACCGAGGTGATTCCAGTTTACCCTGCTTGTAGATTTTGCAATTTCTTCTTGATTCTAATCAAACCAAAATGAATCACGATGTAAGAATCTTGATTTGGAATCATAAATCAGTGGATAATCACCCTGAAGTTGAATCAATATCATAGGAGTTATGATGAAGAAGTTATTCCACTTTTAACCGAAGTGATTCTTGTTTATCATGTTTGGATATTTGGCAATTCTTCTTGATTCTAATTAAAGCAGAATGAACCACGATGTAAGAAGCTTGATTTGGACTCATAAATCAGTGGATAATCACCCTGAAGTTGAATCAATATCATAGGAGTTATGATGAAGAAGTTATTCCACTTTTAACCGAAGTGATTCTTGTTTATCCTGTTTGGAGATTTGGCAATTCTTCTTGATTCTAATCAAACAAAAATGAATCACGATGTAAGAAGCTTGATTTGGACTCATAAATCAGTGGATAATCACCCTGAAGTTGAATCAATATCATAGGAGTTATGATGAAGAAGTTATTCCACTTTTAACAGAAGTGATTCTTGTTTATCCTGTTTGGAGATTTGGTAATTCTTCTTGATTCTAATCAAACCAAAATGAATCACGATGTAAGAAGCTTGATTTAAACTCATAAATCATTAGATAATCACCATGAAGTTGAACCAATATCATAAGAGTTATGATGAAGAAGTTATCTTACTTTCAACCGACGTGATTCCAGTTTACCCTATTTGGAGATTTTTTAATTTCTTCTTGATTCTAATAAAACCAGAATGAATCACGATGTATGAAGCTTGATTTGGACTCATAAATCGGTGTATAATCATCCTGAAGTTGAATCAATATCATAGGAGTTATGATGAAGAAGTTATCTCAATTTTAACCAAAGTGAATCCAGTTTACCCTGTTTTGAGATTTGAGAATTTCTTCTTGATTCTAATCAAAACAGAATGAGTCATGATTTAAGGAGATTGATTTGGACTAATCAATCAATGTATAATCACCCTGAATTTGAATCAATATCATAGGAGTTATGATGAAGAAGTTATCCAACTTTTAACCGAAGTGATTCCAGTTTACCCTGTATGGAGATTTTGCAATTTCTTCTTGATTCTAATCAAACCAGAATGAATCACGATTTAAGAAGCTTGATTTGGACTCATAAATCAGTGTATAATCACCCTGAAGTTGAATCAATATCATAGGAGTTATGATGAAGAAGTTATCCCACTTTTAACCAAAATGATTCCAGTTTACTCTGTTTGCAGATTTTGGAATTTCTTCTTAATTCTAATCAAACCAGAATGAATGACGATGTAAGAAGATTGATTTGGACTCATAAATCAGTGGATAATCACCCTGAAGTTGAATCAATATCATAGAAGTTATGATGAAGAAGTTATCCCACTTTTAACCGAAGTAATTATGGTTTACCCTGTTTGGAGATTTTTCAATTTCTTCTTGATTCTAATCAAACCAAAATGAATCACGATGTAAGAAGCTTGATTTGGAATCATAAATCAGTGGATAATCACCCTGAAGTTGAATCAATATCATATGAGTTATGATGAAGAAGTTATCCCACTTTTAACCGAAATGATTCCAGTTTACTCTGTTTGCAGATTTTGCAATTTCTTCTTGATTCTAATCAAACCAGAATGAATGACGATGTAAGAAGATTGATTTGGACTCATAAATCAGTGGATAATCACCCTGAAGTTGAATCAATATCATAGAAGTTATGATAAAGAAGTTATCTCACTTTTAACTGAGGTGATTCCAGTTTACCCTGATTGTAGATTTTGCAATTTCTTCTTGATTCTAATCAAACCAAAATGAATCACGATGTAAGAAGCTTGATTTGGAATCATAAATCAGTGGATAATCACCCTGAAGTTGAATCAATATCATAGGAGTTATGATGAAGAAGTTATTCCACTTTTAACCGAAGTGATTCTTGTTTATCCTGTTTGGAGATTTGGCAATTCTTCTTGATTCTAATTAAACCAGAATGAACCACGATGTAAGAAGCTTGATTTGGACTCATAAATCAGTGGATAATCACCCTGAAGTTGAATCAATATCATAGGAGTTATGATGAAGAAGTTATTCCACTTTTAACCGAAGTGATTCTTGTTTATCATGTTTGGAGATTTGGCAATTCTTCTTGATTCTAATCAAACCAAAATGAATCACGATGTAAGAAGCTTGATTTGGACTCATAAATCAGTGGATAATCACCCTGAAGTTGAATCAATATCATAGGAGTTATGATGAAGAAGTTATTCCACTTTTAACCGAAGTGATTCTTGTTTATCCTGTTTAGAGATTTGGTAATTCTTCTTGATTCTAATCAAACCAAAATGAATCAAGATGTAACAAGCTTGATTTAAACTCATAAATCATTAGATAATCACCATGAAGTTGAACCAATATCATAAGAGTTATGATGAAGAAGTTATCTTACTTTCAACCGACGTGATTCTAATTTACCCTATTTGGAGATTTTTCAATTTCTTCTTGATTCTAATAAAACCAGAATGAATCACGATGTAAGAAGCTGGATTTGGAATCATAAATCGGTGTATAATCATCCTGAAGTTGAATCAATATCATAGGAGTTATGATGAAGAAGTTATCCGAATTTTAAACCAAGTGATTCTAGTTTACCCTATTTTGAGATTTGACAATTTTTTCTTGATTCTAATCATAGCAGAATGAGTCACGATTTAAGAAACTTGATTTGGACTCATAAATCAGTGTATAATCACCCTGAAGTTGAATCAATATCATAGGAGTTATGATGAAGAAGTTATCCCACTTTTAACCGAAATGATTCCAGTTTACTCTGTTTGAAGATTTTGCAATTTCTTCTTGATTCTAATCAAACCAGAATGAATGACGATGTAAGAAGATTGATTTGGACTCATAAATCAGTGGATAATCACCCTGAAGTTGAATCAATAGAAGTTATGATGAAGAAGTTATCTCACTTTTAACCGAGGTGATTCCACTTTACCCTGCTTGTAGATTTTGCAATTTCTTCTTGATTCTAATCAAACCAAAATGAATCACGATGTAAGAAGCTTGATTTGGAATCATAAATCAGTGGATAATCACCCTGAAGTTGAATCAATATCATAGGAGTTATGATGAAGAAGTTATTCCACTTTTAACCGAAGTGATTCTTGTTTATCCTGTTTGGAGATTTGGCAATTCTTCTTGATTCTAATTAAACCAGAATGAACCACGATGTAAGAAGCTTGATTTGGACTCATAAATCAGTGGATAATCACCCTGAAGTTGAATCAATATCATAGGAGTTATGATGAAGAAGTTATTCCACTTTTAACCGAAGTGATTCTTGTTTATCCTGTTTGGAGATTTGGCAATTCTTCTTGATTCTAATTAAACCAGAATGAACCACGATGTAAGAAGCTTGATTTGGAGTCATAAATCAGTGGATAATCACCCTGAAGTTGAATCAATATCATAGGAGTTATGATGAAGAAGTTATTTCCACTTTTAACCGAAGTGATTCTTGTTTATCCTGTTTCGAGATTTGGCAATTCTTCTTGATTCTAATCAAAAAAAATGAATCACAATGTAAGAAGCTTGATTTTAACTCATAAATCAGTGGATAATCACCCTGAAATTGAATCAATATCATAGGAGTTATGATGAAGAAGTTATTCCACTTTTAACCGAAGTGATTCTTGTTTATCCTGTTTGGAGATTTGGCAATTCTTCTTGATTCTAATCAAACCAAAATGAATCACGATGTAAGAAGCTTGATTTGGACTCATAAATCAGTGGATAATCACCCTGAAGTTGAATCAATATCATAGGAGTTATGATGAAGAAGTTATTCCACTTTTAACCGAAGTGATTCTTGTTTATCCTTTTTGGAGATTTGGTAATTCTTCTTGATTCTAATCAAACCAAAATGAATCACGATGTAACAAGCTTGATTTAAACTCATAAATCATTAGATAATCACCATGAAGTTGAACCAATATCATAAGAGTTATGATGAAGAAGTTATCTTACTCTCAACCGACGTGATTCTAATTTACCCTATTTGGAGATTTTTCAATTTCTTCTTGATTCTAATAAAACCAGAATGAATCACGATGTAAGAAGCTGGATTTTGTATCATAAATCGGTGTATAATCATCCTGAAGTTGAATCAATATCATAGGAGTTATGATGAAGAAGTTATCTGAATTTTAAACCAAGTGATTCTAGTTTACCCTATTTTGAGATTTGACAATTTTTTCTTGATTCTAATCATAGCAGAATGAGTCACGATTTAAGAAACTTGATTTGGACTCATAAATCAGTGTATAATCACCCTGAAGTTGAATCAATATCATAGGAGTTATGATTAAGAAGTTATCCCACTTTTAACCGAAATGATTCCAGTTTACTCTGTTTGAAGATTTTGCAATTTCTTCTTGATTCTAATCAAACCAGAATGAATGACTATGTAAGAAGATTGATTTGGACTCATAAATCAGTGGATAATCACCCTGAAGTTGAATCAATAGAAGTTATCTCACTTTTAACCGAGGTGATTCCACTTTACCCTGCTTGTAGATTTTGCAATTTCTTCTTGATTCTAATCAAACCAAAATGAATCACGATGTAAGAAGCTTGATTTGGAATCATAAATCAGTGGATAATCACCCTGAAGTTGAATCAATATCATAGGAGTTATGATGAAGAAGTTATTCCACTTTTAACCGAAGTGATTCTTGTTTATCCTGTTTGGAGATTTGGCAATTCTTCTTGATTCTAATTAAACCAGAATGAACCACGATGTAAGAAGCTTGATTTGGACTCATAAATCAGTGGATAATCACCCTGAAGTTGAATCATTATCATAGGAGTTATGATGAAGAAGTTATTCCACTTTTAACCGAAGTGATTCTTGTTTATCCTGTTTCGAGATTTGGCAATTCTTCTTGATTCTTATCAAACAAAAATGAATCACGATGTAAGAAGCTTGATTTGGACTCATAAATCAGTGGATAATCACCCTGAAGTTGAATCAATATCATAGGAGTTATGATGAAGAAGTTATTCCACTTTTAACCGAAGCGATTCTTGTTTATCCTGTTTGGAGATTTGGCAATTCTTCTTGATTCTAATCAAACCAAAATGAATCACGATGTAAGAAGCTTGATTTGGACTCATAAATCAGTGGATAATCACCCTGAAGTTGAATCAATATCATAGGAGTTATGATGAAGAAGTTATTCCACTTTTAACCGAAGTGATTCTTGTTTATCCTGTTTGGAGATTTGGTAATTCTTCTTGATTCTAATCAAACCAAAATGAATCACGATGTAACAAGCTTGATTTAAACTCATAAATCATTAGATAATCACCATGAAGTTGAACCAATATCATAAGAGTTATGATGGAGAAGTTATCTTACTTTCAACAGACGTGATTCTAGTTTACCCTATTTGGAGATTTTTCAATTTCTTCTTGATTCTAATAAAACCAGAATGAATCACGATGTAAGAAGCTGGATTTGGAATCATAAATCGGTGTATAATCATCCTGAAGTTGAATCAATATCATAGGAGTTATGATGAAGAAGTTATCCGAATTTTAAACCAAGTGATTCTAGTTTACCCTATTTTGAGATTTGACAATTTTTTCTTGATTCTAATCATAGTAGAATGATTCACGATTTAAGAAACTTGATTTGGACTTATAAATCAGTGTATAGTCACCCTGAAGTTGAATCAATATTATAGGAGTTATGATGAAGAAGTTATCCCACTTTTAACCGAAATGATTCCAGTTTACTCTGTTTGAAGATTTTGCAATTTCTTCTTGATTCTAATCAAAACAGAATGAATGACGATGTAAGAAGATTGATTTGGACTCATAAATCAGTGGATAATCACCCTGAAGTTGAATCAATATCATAGAAGTTATGATGAAGAAGTTATCTCACTTTTAACCCAGGTGATTCCAGTTTACCCTGCTTGTAGATTTTGTAATTTCTTCTTGATTCTAATCAAACCAAAATGAATCACGATGTAAGAAGCTTGATTTGGAATCATAAATCAGTGGATAATCACTCTGAAGTTGAATCAATATCATATGAGTTATGATGAAGAAGTTATTCCACTTTTAACCGAAGTGATTCTTGTTTATCCTGTTTGGAGATTTGGCAATTCTTCTTGATTCTAATTAAACCAGAATGAACCACGATGTAAGAAGCTTGATTTGGACTCATAAATCAGTGGATAATCACCCTGAAGTTGAATCAATATCATAGGAGTTATGATGAAGAAGTTATTCCACTTTTAACCGAAGTGATTCTTGTTTATCATGTTTGGAGATTTGGCAATTCTTCTTGATTCTAATCAAACCAAAATGAATCACGATGTAAGAAGCTTGATTTGGACTCATAAATCAGTGGATAATCACCCTGAAGTTGAATCAATATCATAGGAGTTATGATGAAGAAGTTATTCCACTTTTAACCGAAGTGATTCTTGTTTATCCTGTTTAGAGATTTGATAATTCTTCTTGATTCTAATCAAACCAAAATGAATCAAGATGTAACAAGCTTGATTTAAACTCATAAATCATTAGATAATCACCATGAAGTTGAACCAATATCATAAGAGTTATGGTGAAGAAGTTATCTTACTTTCAACCGACGTGATTCTAATTTACCCTATTTGGAGATTTTTCAATTTCTTCTTGATTCTAATAAAACCAGAATGAATCACGATGTAAGAAGCTGGATTTGGAATCATAAATTAGTGTATAATCATCCTGAAGTTGAATCAATATCATAGGAGTTATGATGAAGAAGTTATCCGAATTTTAAACCAAGTGATTCTAGTTTACCCTATTTTGAGATTTGACAATTTTTTCTTGATTCTAATCATAGCAGAATGAGTCACGATTTAAGAAACTTGATTTGGACTCATAAATCAGTGTATAATCACCCTGAAGATGAATCAATATCATAGGAGTGATGATGAAGAAGTTATCCCACTTTTAACCGAAATGATTCCAGTTTACTCTGTTTGAAGATTTTGCAATTTCTTCTTGATTCTAATCAAACCAGAATGAATGACGATGTAAGAAGATTGATTTGGACTCATAAATCAGTGGATAATCACCCTGAAGTTGAATCAATAGAAGTTATGATGAAGAAGTTATCTCACTTTTAACCGAGGTGATTCCACTTTACCCTGCTTGTAGATTTTGCAATTTCTTCTTGATTCTAATCAAACCAAAATGAATCACGATGTAAGAAGCTTGATTTGGAATCATAAATCAGTGGATAATCACCCTGAAGTTGAATCAATATCATAGGAGTTATGATGAAGAAGTTATTCCACTTTTAACCGAAGTGATTCTTGTTTATCCTGTTTGGAGATTTGGCAATTCTTCTTGATTCTAATTAAACCAGAATGAACCACGATGTAAGAAGCTTGATTTGGACTCATAAATCAGTGGATAATCACCCTGAAGTTGAATCAATATCATAGGAGTTATGATGAAGAAGTTATTCCACTTTTAATCGAAGTGATTCTTGTTTATCCTGTTTGGAGATTTGGCAATTCTTCTTGATTCTAATTAAACCAGAATGAACCACGATGTAAGAAGCTTGATTTGGAGTCATAAATCAGTGGATAATCACCCTGAAGTTGAATCAATATCATAGGAGTTATGATGAAGAAGTTATTCCACTTTTAACCGAAGTGATTCTTGTTTATCCTGTTTCGAGATTTGGCAATTCTTCTTGATTCTAATAAAAAAAAATGAATCACGATGTAAGAAGCTTGATTTTAACTCATAAATCAGTGGATAATCACCCTGAAATTGAACCAATATCATAGGAGGTATGATGAAGAAGTTATTCCACTTTTAACCGAAGTGATTCTTGTTTATCCTGTTTGGAGATTTGGCAATTCTTCTTGATTCTAATCAAACCAAAATTAATCACGATGTAAGAAGCTTGATTTGGACTCATAAATCAGTGGATAATCACCCTGAAGTTGAATCAATATCATAGGAGTTATGATGAAGAAGTTATTCCACTTTTAACCGAAGTGATTCTTTTTTATCCTTTTTGGAGATTTGGTAATTCTTCTTGATTCTAATCAAACCAAAATGAATCACGATGTAACAAGCTTGATTTAAAACTCATAAATCATTAGATAATCACCATGAAGTTGAACCAATATCATAAGAGTTATGATGAAGAAGTTATCTTACTCTCAACCGACGTGATTCTAATTTACCCTATTTGGAGATTTTTCAATTTCTTCTTGATTCTAATAAAACCAGAATGAATCACGATGTAAGAAGCTGGATTTTGTATCATAAATCGGTGTATAATCATCCTGAAGTTGAATCAATATCATAGGAGTTATGATGAAGAAGTTATCTGAATTTTAAACCAAGTGATTCTAGTTTACCCTATTTTGAGATTTGACAATTTTTTCTTGATTCTAATCATAGCAGAATGAGTCACGATTTAAGAAACTTGATTTGGACTCATAAATCAGTGTATAATCACCCTGAAGTTGAACTTGCTTCAGTCTCGAAAAAAAGAAGCCGGCCCTAGAGAGAGAGAACAGCTTGCCTTCGTTACTCTTCGCATGACCGTCGCCGTCACCGGCGTTTCCTCACTGGAACCGCCAGATCCACCAGAACCCACCAGACCCACCAGATCTAATTCCAGTATTTACTATCCCTTCCACCTCTGTTTGCTTCCTTATCCGTATTATCACTACTTCAGATCTAGATTTGAAAGTTCAAATTTTTAGAGAGATAGATTTGAGTACCCAGATCTTTAAAGAGACTTTTCTCCCAAAAGGTTTTGGTTTGATGATTTTCATTGTCGTGCTTATACGACCCCTTACTGCAGTATGCAAATCTTTCTTTATCACCTCTTACCCGAGTCCCACTTTCATCATGTCCGCCACCATCGGATCTCGTTCACCGACATCACTGGAACCATTAATCCTTATACTGGATACATCTCTGCAGGTTATAGATTTGAAATTTTCTGTTTGTGTCTTGCTTGCTTCGATGAGGTCCTTTGAGTGTTCTCTTGTGCTTTGTTACGACACGCTCGCCTCTGTGCGATTCTCTGCAGTATGCAGTCTATGTTCTGGTCCCACTCCAGCAAATGATAGTTTAAAGTTATTTCTTCACCGCCTGTGGCAGACTCGTAAGGAAACACTTGATGTTTCTATCTTTTTAGTGGTTCTGGATTGTGTATCCTTTGTGAAGTATGATTGCCTCCCATATGTTCCATTCGGTTTGAGTGGTTGTGTTGCAGGGAGTAGAGTGCCCAAGATTATGTATGCTTCCATGTTTGTTCTGTTAAAAGGCTCATCCATTTGGTGCTTTGCCGCCTCTGCTTGTGATGCCGAACTTCTGATTGTTAAATCTGCTTCTGTTGCGGTTTTAATCCCGGGCGTTAGACCAGTACTTAAGCTCTCTAATTCTCAAAGCCTCATTTCACTTCTTAGCACGGTTGGCGTTGAGTTTCGAGGACTGCTCAGCAACATTAAGTGTTGTTTATGTGTTATGTTTGCTCCTATCTTATGGTGTTGTATCTCTTTGCTCTGCTTTGCTATGGTAGCAGCAGATGTTTTAGCCGCTTTGGCTTGTTATTGACTGGATGTAAACAATTTCTCCAGCTATGGAGACTAATGATTTATGAAACTGTTTGTTTGACCAAAAAAAAAAATCACCCTGAAGTTGAATCAATATCATAGGAGTTATGATTAAGAAGTTATCCCACTTTTAACCGA